>LPNX011218518.1:0-20051 GCA_001517045.1 Pseudotsuga menziesii
CCAGTATTCATATTACCAAGAATTGGAAGATTAGGTCTTCTATTGTCAGATGGCACAACTTCGCTTATGTTCCCAGTGCTATTGTTCATTGCACTAATAGACGACAGAGAGAGATCATTTATTGGGATAAGATTATGACAGCTAGGCCCTACAAGAGAATTAACTGGAGGAACAGAAATGCCCATTGACATACAATCAAAAGGCTTTCCCTTACATTCTGCACACCAGAACCTGTACTACTTAGAGGGCCACCCACTGAACGTGCATTTGTTGGTAAAACTGACACTGCGGCACCATTACCCCAGTTTCCACTATTTCCATTTGTATTAGGTAGCTGAGAAGACATTACCATGTTAATATCACTTGCCCCCCATCTTTGACTAATAGTTCTTTCAGTGGTTAAGGTGGTCAAACCCCTTCCATGCTTCTGTTCCTGCTGTTGCATCAATTGCAACACCAAAGCATTATTTGTTGAATGCACTGAGATGTTGCCACTGCTACCTCCACCCAAGCCAACAGGGGAACTATTTTTAGCTGCCAACTGCCGCTGCATCATGCGAAATCCTGCAGGATCATCCACAGGAGCACCTATATCTCCAAGTCTAGCAATTTGTTGTTTTTGCTGTAACTGATCTAGCAATGTAGCATATACTGTTTTGGAGAATATATTGCCATGGGTATTGAAATAAACTTATCAGAATATCGGAGAATATTAGAAAATATTGTTAGAAGGCAACCTGAAAAACTCTGAAAACTTTCTAGGTGAACCAAAATCCTTTTTTTGGAAGAAAATGGCCCATATACGCTGAAAAATTAATGTGAAATAGAAAATTTTTTTAAAAGAAGAAATAGAAAGGACCTGGTAACAAGCTTAGCTAAATGCCCCACCAACATCATTCACCAGAATCGTAGACCCTACATTGATAATGTGCAGCCGTTGGAGAAACCCCACCCTGTCAAATCTGCGAGCAGGCTTAGCTAAACGCCCCACCAACATCATTCACCAAAATCGTAGACCCTGCATTGATAATGTGTAGCCGTTGGAGAAACCCCACCCTGTCAAATATGCGAGCAAGTAGGCATAGGTGAACAAACCCCAAGCCATCGAATCTAGGAGTAGGCAGGTGTAGGTGAGAAAACCCTAGTCCATTGGAACGATGAGTAGGTGTGCTAATTCTGAAAACCCCAATCACCCAAGTCGATTATGGTCCGAAGAGGGCCTGCAAATACAACCAACATTCCATGGATGGTGCCACCACCATGGGTCCTTCATCAAAACAATAACCTTGAATTCCAGCAATGCTAAACCCTTGAGGGAAAAAAGGTATTGATGGGATGCAGAATGGAAAACCAGGGAATTAAGAAAAAATATAATAATATCATTCAAAAATGACAAGTGACTCAATTACTCATTAATCATAATTTAATATTTAGAAATTATAATATTTAGAAATAATATATTCAATCATAATATTTAGAAATAATAATTTAATGATAGTCACAAGAATATGAGAGGTATTAATCAAGTGCATACCTTCCAAGTATGAGTTGATAGCCTTGCAAATCAATCTTACCTTGGGGAACACAAACTATTTCATAGATATCACCATTGAAATAAGAGGCTTGAGGTGAACAACTATCACCTTTGAAATTATCTTATATATGCAATTGCAAAGTGATAATGGTATGAAATATTTGAATTTCATAGGCCCCAATCCACCTTTGGGATGGATTCTAGGAATATTGAATTTAAACTAGTATGCATCGTCCTAGTCATCTAAACTTCCTCCTCCAGCTTTAATAGATCATTACCAATTATTTATAAGAAGTCTAATCCACATAAAACTTAGTTGGTCACCCATATGACCCTAGAATCTTATCCATTTGGAAATATTAGAGGAAGGAACACAATTATTCCTTTGTCACTAGTTGAACTTTATTCCTAAAGGATTCATCTAATTACAAAGGGACTTATTTTCCTTCCTCGAATATGGTCAATGCATTACAACCCACCCCCACCACACAACACCTCATACTGGTACACATATCCCACATGGAGACCAAATATCACCTCTTAGGGAATTGTATTGTAGTTTGAGGTCATGTTGATGACTAATGATCCTTAGAGGTGAATTTATTGTGTAAGTCCCTAATTTTTCTCCCTTTACTATTGTTACGGCCTTGACACCTATCCCTATTGCACAAAAACTCATAAATATGTCCAGATATCACTTATTTGCCAAATATATACTTTAAATCATATATTTTGTGGTTTGAGGCCTTTATCATGGCCTATTAGCTTACTAGTCATAATTTAGAGCATAAATGCATCAATTTCTCTCCCAACCATGGTTTGAGACTCATTCATAGTGCACAAAACCTCATATTAACACTCTCATACCACTACGAGGACAATGATGTCCAACACATACCATATTGTATGGTTTGTGTCCTTATTCATGGACATTGGTCCTTAGAAGCTTCATATAGGGTCTAATAGTTTTATTTTCCTCCAACACCTATTGGAAAGGCCCTGCCACCCATTGCTTTCATCCAATGCATTTTTTTTATCCAAGGAGTTGTTGATCATGTCATATAGCTTTATTTTATATTACTATGAAAATAAGAAATTATATATGTAGAAACATAAAAAGCATCATAAAATAATCATGGATATCTCTTCAAGGCCTTTGAGATGAGCTGAAAAACTGGAAAACAAAACTTCAAAAATTGATATCAAGGTAGAAATTTATGGGAAATTCATGTGTGCATTATATAATGCATGTGTGTTATTGAAATCAATTTTTTTCTAGGTAGGATAGTTTCCACTCACTCAAGGCGCCGTCGCTTAAGCGACGCTTATAAGGCTATCCGTCGCTTAAGCGACGCTTATGAGACTAGCCATCGCTTAAGCGACGCTTATGGCCACATTTTCAAAAAAAAAATTATCTTTGTGATTTTTGGTAGGTTTAAAAAAAGAAATCCACGCGCCGTCGGATTTTGGATCGAAATGTAGTAGTATCATACATAAATATAATGTAACAAAACGTTCAATTCAAAATAAATAAATAAAAGTAAATAGATTGAAAGTACACAAACCTCTCCTATACTTGACGTGTCATTAGATATTCTATCCGAAGCTATATCATGACAAACCTTGGCATAAGCCTTTAGATATTCAATGCCTATATGATCTAACTCATTATTTGTTTTGTAAACAAAATTTTGCCGAATAGTGGCTCGAGCCCTCTCTCAACTCAATCCAACATCAAATCCTACAAATTCCGAAGTTAAATCTTCGACAACATTATGCCTTGCATTTGTCCCAACTTGTGATGTGGGCTCCATCTCTGATTTGTAAGGCACAAGCCCAAGTGGATGAAATATCTGAGGTGGAGGTCGAAGAGCAGAGGGATCTCTAAGAGCACATTTTCGATTGCATATCCTCCCCTTTCCAAATCCATAAAACTCAGAATGAATATCAGTATAGTCTGGCTTCATATTTTAAAAAAATCAACATAAAAGAACCTAGTAAAAAATTAGGAGCCTCATCGTGCTATGGAAACTAACCATAGGCTGCAAGGAACTGATCATATAAATAATGTGCAAGTTCAGGGTGCTTAAAATATTCCACTTTCAATGCTTTACGCTTTAGGCCCTTTTTGAAGTTAAACATTGAGTTGGCCTATTCTTTGGTCACTCTCTCCTTCACAACAGCCCACTTGTCTAGACCCATCACCTGTGCCTCTCTTCTCTGCATCAAGTCAACAAAACCATTTGTTTTTTGTCCAAGATCCTCATATACCTCAATGAATTTTTGTAATGATTGCAAAATCATCTATATACTTTGTTTGTTCTCTGGAGCGAGATCCAAACTAGAAAGATCGTGTTGCAGCTTGTCATAGTGAGCTCTATAGATTTCAAGGGTCATTTGTTGCACTACTACATTTCGACCAAAAATCCGACGGCCGTATTGTCAGATTTTCGACACTTCCCTGTGGCATGTATGACACTATGATTTTTTTTAAGCATCGGTGGCTTTTCGTCGGTTATCCAACATCTTTTTAATCCGTCAGTTAAGTGACACCTCAGTTTACCGTCGGTTAAATGTAAAGCGTCGGTTAAGCGACATGGAGAACCGTCGGTGAAGCGACGGAGATAAAGAATAAGCGTCGGTTAAGCGACATAGAGAACTGTCGGTTAAGCGACGGAGATAATGATTAAGCATCAGTTAAGCGACATGAGGAACCGTCGATTTAGCGACGGAGATAAAAATTAAGCGTCGATTAAGTGACATGAAGAACCGTCGGTTAACCGACGCTAGTGAATTTTAAAAAAAAAAAAATACCTGCAAATTGGGTATACAAAGAATGACAGGATTTGTACAAAATAACCTGCTAACAAGTTCCATTATGGGAGGTAACAACACACTGGCACATTAGTGAATCCACTATTCAAAAATGAAGGAGGGAACACCTTAGGAAGTGTCTGTTATCACCATATTTCATCAAATCTGAACTAAGGGAGGATACTACCACTAGAAGAGGGTGTGTTTTTTATAATTAAGAAAAAAGAAAAAAAAACGTAGCACAGTTCTTAGTTTCCACTCAAAGTCGTGCCTGAGAAAAGCAATGATACATTAGCTAAAAAAGAGGTCATGACTACAGAAAGGGTATCCAATTGAAGAGGGCGTAGTACTCCTTATTTTTATTGGGCAGTGGGGTTGTCATCTTCATAAATGCTGAACGTTGTTACATCAAGTGAAAATAAAAAGTTAATATGTTGTTGTTGAATTATTTTCTCAACCTAGGGGTCGCACCAGATGTATTTTCTAGCCTCACTACTTGTTTACCAGTCAATACAATGTATTCATAGCTCAAGAGAACATGTTGAAGGAGATGTCCACTCATTCCAGAAACCTATAAGTTCCAAAAAAGAATCAGTCCAAAATTTTAAGAAATATCAGTCTTTTTTAGGTTTAGTTGGCATTGCATTCTCATTATTATTTCTGTAAATATCGTCCAAATAAATATCAGTCCATTCTACTGTGGTTTGTGAGTTACAATGATGTTTTATGTAGCTATTCATTGTATTTTTTGGTGAGTTATATTCAGCATATAGATTAGAGCAATGTGTTCACAAAATCAAGAGCATAAACACCTCTAATCATAAATACCAAACCCATCCACAACTACAAACAATCAATAGTAGTGGGTTCCACACTTAGTCAAACAAGATGGATCTACAACGGTACTAAGTTCATCTAAACCCAGATTTATTCATGCTAGTGCATTCAGTGTTTAATAGTTGGGAAGGTAAGCTACAACAAATTTCTTGTGAAGTGTTTGTTGAAAGTTATCAACCAATCATATTCAAGATAGGGAACTGGTAAACCATTGAAAGTTGGTTTTCCCATTTGGCTTTCTATGGTAAAATCATGTTGTTGTCCATTATGTGTTTGATATTTTGATTTTGTTTAGTCTTAATTGTTGAAAGCGATCCAGTGGGATTTCCTCTGTATTTTAATGGTTGGTTGGTTTATTGGATGATTTGAACACTCACTGTCAGCTATTATGTGAGTTTTTCTTTCTTTTTTTTCACTTTCCTTAGCAAATTGAAGAATGCTAACAGCTATGAAATGACCACCGTCCATTTCAAATTGAATCCTGAGATCAATGGCTCTCATCTCAGAGCTCTGTTGCAATCTTGTAGGCAATTTCTAAATTGATAAATTTTAGAGCGATTGATTGTTGGTTGAATTTCCTTCATTGTTGATTGTACAAAATAACCTTCGTATGTTCCAACCAATTTTTTTAGACCCTCGAATCTGCAAACAAAAATATCATTAACGAGCAATTAGAAAAATTGGCATCAACAATAAAAAATATTAACATAAGCACAAAAATTCCATGTTCATTTGTGACTCTGTTACAACTCGAATAATTGAATAAGGCTCCTTTAATGTAATCTTTATACGTTCAATCAGTCAAACAATAAAGTTTAAGATGTCGAGCTGTGAAGTAGAAAAGGTAAAGATGTTAGGATGTGCAACAACAAAGACTATAGATAAGGCAATCCAAATGACAATAGTAACAAAACCAAACAAAGAAATGCATAATTCTGAAGACATCCGTTATGGACTGGTCTCAGTCTCACTAGATCTGCAAAGCATTACATATATAGATAAAATATAAGATGATAGCATGCAATGCACTATATTTAATTTCTAAGGCCTAACTGATAATACATCCATTATATTGGTTATTGTGTTACCTCAAGTGAAGGGTTAAAGCATGCTCAACACCAGATCAGTCTAGCAGATATTTGTTCCCATTGATCTACTACGCTCATCCAATCAACCTCCAACATCCTCGTTTGCTCGACCATCTGGACAGTTTCAGAGCATAGCATTTAGTCCATAAAACAATTTACAATTGTTGAAATTGCATAGTTGTTGAAATTGCAATTTCCAGGATGGATTTTGGTTGGATTTAGGGAAAAAGAAGCCAGATAAATGGGGTGATTTGATGCTCCATTATCCCATGCAATAAGGTATGATTG
Source organism: Pseudotsuga menziesii (assembly GCA_001517045.1). Lineage (NCBI taxonomy): Eukaryota > Viridiplantae > Streptophyta > Pinopsida > Pinales > Pinaceae > Pseudotsuga > Pseudotsuga menziesii. The sequence continues at coordinate 6,562 of LPNX011218518.1, forward strand.
ATATCATTAAATAAGTGAGCATTACAAAGTTATTTTCTCATTGGTGAACATCCAACTAAATATGATATCTAGAAGAATTGTTTGTTGCAGGTGGTAGCAGAGATTTCAATACAATGCATATGAATAAATTTGATAGCAGATGAAATAGATTGTCCTAGGACAATACTAGATATGAAACTACTAATGAAGGTGAAAAACACTGAATATACAAAGTTTAGGTGTTGAAATTACAACAAAGAGACAAGTATACTGCAAGCAAAATGAACATATAACATCATGCCAATAACAATCATAGTGAGGCTTGCCCAAGTCTAATAATTAAATGATTCCAGTGGGCATAACTGCAGTGGGATCAAAAGGATAAGGCATGGACAATTTTAGATACAAAACTAAAGTAACAAAAGAAATAGACCAGAAGTGTGAAGCTTAAACATGGAAGCCACAATAAAGGATTTATGCAAGTGTATCAACTAATCTAAATCAAAAATATTTACTGATAAGAAACGAATTTCAAGTCTGAGACTTCAATAACCCTTGTTGTTTGCACAGGGCAATTCAATAGGCTTTGACTGAATGTCAAGCACCATATCCATGAGTGGACTGAATTTGTTGATATTTGACCTTACACGTTAGATATGCTCTTATAGGAGTTGCACTCGCATTCCTTTGACCTATCTAGGGTTGAACTATCTTATCTTATCTACCTTCAGTGGAGACAACATTAGCTCATCAATTGCAATATCTGGCTTTGCCCCAAGGAATATGGCAGCTGAAGAACACTGATAGCAAAATGACAGAAATCATGTGTTGAACTGTATCAGCTACCTTGTAAATCCATTTTTTCATTTCAAGAACTGGCATCCTTGTAGTTTGTCGCCGATACTCCTGTTTTGGCTCTGCATAAGTTGCTTATAAATTTAACCTTGTTTGTGTTGTACCTGTATCGTTAGTTGTAAATCCAGTGTATTTGGAATTTGTCTTCACACTATAGTCGAGACTTCACATGAAACATCATCATGTCTAGTGCCTCACCCAAATTTGGTTAAAATCCCAAATAGAAAACAGTTAAGTCCACAATGTACTAACTATCATTTTAAAAAAGACTAGAAAGTCTGGCAATGACACTATCCTAATCACTAAAGTTTTAAATGTGGAATTGGGGTTCTATAATGTCTACTGCAAACTTAATATTAACCATTATCATAAATGTTCCTACAACCTTTGTTACTTTTACAAGTGTTTCCTGTCAATACGTGCAAACAGTACCTGGGCCTGTTATGGGAATTTTTTACAATAACGCTAGTACTTCTTACACTGACAGGAGCAATGGTTCAGAATGGCCAAGGACAATAATGCTTTTGGAAAAATTTAAACCTTGGGGAAAAGATTAGTAACACGCCTACTCCACTAACCATCTAGGATCCCAGCGATCACTGCTGACAAACTCTTTATATTACTTGTAGATTTAATATTTTTGTACAAGGGTCCAGTTTGGGAGATGACTCCTTAAGACTCAAAATATGCAAAGGCTACGCTAGTTTTATTGTTGAGAAAGTGAAAGCTACATATTCAGGGTGCTTAAATATCCAAGAAGTTTGTGCAAGTATTCCATCCCTATTTCATTTGGAAGTTCTTCTCATGGCTTTTCATTCTTCAAATGCATTTGAAAAAATCAAAATGGCAGAGAATATTTTTTCTACCCTCAGCAGTGTAAGTTGTCCTCCAGTGGAACTTAACAACACACAATTGGTTTGCTGGTCTTTGCTAATTTCAAGACTGATGTTGATTCTTTGGCACATGATTTTCTAACTCCTTTAAATGTGCATATATCGATACCTCTGTTAGTTAGAAATTTATTCTGAAACAGGACTTTGTTCCTCAACTGAAAGAAACAGGACTTTGTTCCTCAGTGGAATCACCAGATGAGATGAATGGTCTTCAGGACAAACATGTCTCATCAAGTCGTTGTAGCATAAAGCACTAGAACTAGACTTCATCCTCAGGAATGCCACCAATTTGTTACATCCAAAACCTGCACTTGATATCATCGGGTCCCTAAACCAAAGAACAGGCCTAGTATAACTCAGGAATGCTGCTCAATGTCACCATAGTGTCATTCCTGCCTTCTCGGTTCTTTCATGCCAACATGAAGGGGGAAGTACCTGAAAAACACCCCTAATCTGTCCCTTCAATTCCAGATCTGTAACTCAAATTAGATGGCAGAATGTTCTTAGGGGAATTTTTTATGGACATAGGGTGGCATTTAATAGGACTAGTGCCTTAATCTAGGGTTATTGAGTCTATATCTATTATTGACAATACAGAACTCTGGCAGTGATTATGGAGAATGTGAACTTGAACAACCCAATTGGACATGAAGATCTAACTTACCAAATGAATCAATCAGAGAGTTATACTGTATTGGATAGAGAGTGCTCCGGAGATACTAAATTCCAACATAATAATGAACAATTTGTATATAATCTTCAATTCAGAACCAAATCCAATTGCTAGATCTCCTTACTTATGTAGACAGGGAGCTCTTGTCAGGCCTATTTTTGGCTCCTAGATGTACATGTAACTTGATTTATAATGTAATATATGTGGCATTTTCAAAACACAAGAACACAGTGGGCTGTGTCATGTCTACTACAAAGAAATTCCACACAAAAAGCTAAAGAGTTATGGAATTTGAAGGCAGTATTCCTTTCAAGTTTTATTTTTATTTGATTGTCAGGTTTTCTTTTCTAATTTGCTTGCACCTTCAGACAAATTTTTCCCTCACCTGTGAAGCAGTGACAGCATCTATTCTTTGCCATGTCTTTTACAACCAATGCTAGCTGTCCTAAGTTCCTAACCAACTAAACATCTCTTGTATTTTTTTGTATCCCTTACCAAACCTCTATGTTGCTCAAATGGCCCTGATAACTATGCGGTTGACCATGCAACCCCTCCACACAGTCAAGGTTGCTACCTTTCACCCACTCAACAATACTACCCCCACCATTGAACCATCCACATTCATTACGCTATTGTTGATATTTTTAGTGTCATTTCCCTGTTGCATTTTTCCCTCAATGTCAACATCTTCGCAATAACCCATATAAACAATCAATAACATACAGTTCCCCTAGCCTTTCAGCAAGCCAAAAAACAACACTAAGCCCCATCAAACATTGAGCATAGAATCCCAACATTAGACTTGCATACAATATCAATTAGAGGGATTTTAGCACACTGAGAAAATTCCTCAAATGGGTAACATGAGTTCTAAAAGCTTTTGTGAACTTTAATGCTTAGTATTTTACGTAATCGTAATATTCCCATTTTATTCCTCTCTTTGTATGAAGGCCATTAGGACCTTTATAATATGATTGAGCTTCTACTGCCAAAAAACCAATTTCATAGTCATTTAGGTGATTTTTGTCCAGTGTTCTAAAATATTGTTTTAGTTTAGACATCATTTACAGAGCAACCTTGGTAAATATGGAATAGCTATGAAAAAGACACATCTTGACTCTTCCAAGCTCCCTTCGAGTCATTTCAACTTTTTGTATTAAAAAAAGCTAGTCGCATTAGCCTATAAACAAGACCCACAATATTCACCTGAACACATTGTAGATATACACCAGCATGCAGAGACTAGCATGGTATAAATCATGACCAAAGAAATTATAGACAAAATCTCAATAGAACTAAGATTTTCAAAAAAAGTTAACCAATAACATGATGATATTGATGATGTTTTAGAACCTCATGCAATATGAATCCATGCATATAGAAGTGCCTAGGACCCAACCTAATTTCAAGATGGACACCAAGATTAACATCCCACATTTTGACAACACCATCAAAGCCAATGAATTAGACACATGACTCTTAAGTTTAGAAGCATACTTCGAAACCCAAACCCCCAAACATGTGCTCAAACAATCATTATTACAGGATTACAAATTGATGATTGAGCATTCACATGGTTGTAAGTATTACAACCACCCTCGCAAATAGTAGTATACACACTATACAAGGGTGAGACCAGTTTAAAGGAATCTTTCCCAACCATTTTTACCTTTCAAGTATTGCAAAGATCTTATGAAGTGGTGCTTTCATCTTAGCCAAACAAGTGCTCAAACAGTGCATTTGTGTATCAACTTGTTTCATATATTGTCAATCAAAATGGAGATGAAAGAGAGTGATTGAATTTTTTGGATAAAATTTGTGGGCAATCTCTTCTCTCGCATCCAACAGGAAACGGAGTTGTTTCCCATTACCTCCTCACTCAAACAATTTTTCAAATGGCCTCAAAATTTAAAGCTAAACTTGAAAAGGCATTGGTACGAGCAATACCATAGCTACATGCTTGATAGATCCAACCACCCAATAACTCCTCTACTAAAGTAGTGACACACACCATATACCTCCAAAGAATGTCAACAAAGTGGTAGAAAAACTTCACACAAGTATAGCAATTATCACAAGTTATGTTGCCAAGGGATGCAATCCCGAGTCTCCATGTCCTAGGATATAACTTTATGCAGGTATTGCACTTATCAAAATTTGTGTTGCTAAGGGATGTGTTCCTGGGTCTGCCCGTCTCAGGATGTGTCCCATATCCCAAGTGCTAGACAACATCCCCGAAAAAATTCTAGGAATGTGCCCTTGAAATAATCCAAAATTTTGATTTTTACATTTTAAACCCATGCCCAATATTCTCATTTTTAAGCTTGATCTGCACCCCAATATCATTTAAGGTCATATTTTCATTTTCTATGGCATGTGATCTACCACATGAATCTTACCAATAAGTTATTCTAAGAGATCAACCAACATATTCCATGCCTATCTAGCTGGTGTAGAGCTTTAATCTATGTATTTTGACTATGATCTCAACAAATAGTAATAGAACTTGTTGTGATTATTCCAAATTTGTCAGAGCAACTATAGCCTACATTCTGTCCCTATAATTGCAAGCTTAACAAAGCAATTCAAACAGAAAATATTTGAAATTGCAATTCCTACAGAAATTTCAATTACTTGTGAACAATATTTTTCTAGCTGGAAGTAATTATCTATCCATGAATGACTGATCTATAATAAGCAAGCAGAATTATCTGGGGCTTCTTTTTTGTTGTTATTCATGAAACAATCCCCTCCAAAAGTGGGGAATATTAGAAAAGTGGTGTGAAGGCAGATATTCTGCATGAACATAACAATTAGAGCTTGTAACTCAACCCCATGAATCGTTTATTATATAGGCAACCCTCCATACATCCCACGAAATGCATTTTTAATCTTCTAATTTGGTTAATTTAACAGAAAAAACAAAAGGATGATGTAAACAGATGACCAGAGGAAGACGGAAATTGGTCTTTCATAACAGGCTGCCAAAAGGAATAGTTGGAACATGATGGAAGTTTAAAAACAAATAAAATACCTTGTGATGTCATAAACCAAAAGTGCTCCAGCTGCCCCTCTATAGTATGATCTTGTAATCGATCGAAACAACTCTTGTCCTGCCTACAATAACAGGAAAGATATACTTGGAAAGTCAAATCCCCCATGTGCTAAACCATGCTCATGGTAGTAGGTTGTAATGCAAACGATCTAACCAAATTATCAGTTTCTTCTTTCTATTATTTGAGCTGACACTAGAAAATAATTTACAGAAGAGATAAATCAGTGAATTTTTTTAAGTTCACAAGTTCCAAACTTGAAAATTGAAAATGATGCTAATTTTATTTTGTGATTCAAGATTGTCAATGTCCACAAACTAAATTCCTATTGCATATAAATTCCAAAAAGAATGTAGCATGGAACAACAAACATTCTAAGCAGATGTGCACTCAACCTTTTCCAAAACTGCACTTGTGGCCACCAATTCAATTCATGAAATACAATACTCATTCCACACAAAATCTATGACAGAAGCAGCTACACACATTTTCTGGACAATAATCAGAAAATGATAAAGTGAGCAACACAATCGATTCATATGGGATTACATCACTTATGAGAGATAACTTTAGATTCTATGCCAGACATGATTCCCATATGTAAAGCGAGAAACATGGCTAAACTCAAAATAAAAATCCTAACATCCTTCCCTCTCAAAGAATTGATTCAAACATGGGCAAGAACATATGACCTCATATGATGTTAGAGCATCTACTTCATGGATTTCCATATAGAATAATATTGAAATCCAAGGTCGAACAAATGCAAATTTAGAAAATCCTCTGATTGAAGCCCTTGTTGCAAAAATTGTTTCTGGGAATACATCACCAAGAGCCCGAAAAAAAAAATTGGAAATATGCAGGAAAATGTCAAAAAGCGTAAGCTTGGACCTGGAAAATTTGGAAAAAAACTCAGAAAAATAAACCTGAAAACCTTGGAAAAAGTTGGAAATGTTGGGAGATATCATAGACATTTGCAACACTTGGAACATAATGCATTCTATAGCGGTGATGAGGGTGGGGTGGCCTGTCAGCTCATCATGTGTCTTTATTATAGTGCATTGCATCTAGAGAGTGAATTGGGTGCATTGAATATGGACACTCCAAGGTCTCATTTCATATGGCACCTCTAGGTTGTGAACCTCAAGGATGTATATCTCAAATTCACACAAATGGCCAACATATCAACATGGGTCCAACGCATATCATAGACAAGTTTAAATGGGCCTGTGATCCTTACAATTTCAAGATGAATTCTGCATGGGATCGCATATATGATGAAAGGAAGAAAAAGGCAAAAACATAAACTAATCAGACAACGGATGGTAACTGGCCCGGGCTCCGGACACATCTAAAACAGGGTCTCATTTCATATGCACCTCAAGGTTGTGAAACTCGAGGATGCATATCTCAAATTAACACAAATTTCCAAAATACCAAACAAATGACCAACATACCAACATGGGTTCAATGCATATCCATAGACAAGTTTAAATGGGCCTCTGCTCGTTACAATTTCAAGATGAAATCTACATGGGATCCCATATATACAAGATGAAAAGAAGAAAAGGACAAACAAAATAAACTAATCAGAAAACGGATGGTAACTGGCCCAGCCTTCGAACCCATCTAAAACAGGGTCTCATTTCAAATGCAGCTCAAGGTTGTGAAACTCGAGGATGCATATCTCAAATTAACACAAATTGCCAAAATACCAAGATGGGTTCGGTGCATATCATCCCCAGGTTTTAATGAGACACTGCTATTTACAATTTCAAGATGAATTCTGTAGGGATCCCATACATACAAGATGTAAGGAAGAAAAGGACCAAAAAATAGAAACCAACGAGAAAATGGATAGTAACTGCCCTGGACCCCTCTAAACCAGGGTCTCATTTCATATTCACCTCAAGGTTGTGATGCTCGAGGATGCATACCTCAAATTAACACAAATGACCAACATATCAAGATGGGTTCGGCGCATATCATACCGGGTGTAAATGAGGCTCTGCTAGTTATATTTTCAAGTTGAATTCTACATAGGATCGCATACATACAAAATGAAAAGAAGAAGGATAGAAGCCAGTGAGAAAATGGATGGTAACTGACGCGGACCCATCTAAACCAGGGGCTCATTTCATATGCACATCAAGGTTATGAAGCTCAAGGATGCATGTATCAAATTCACACAAATCGCCAACATATCAAGATGGGTTCGCTACATATCCTATCCGAGTGTAAATGGGTCTGTGCCAGTTACAATTTCAAGATGAATTCTACGAGGGGTAGCATATACACGAGATGAAAAGTAAAAAGAAACCAATGAGAAATTGATAGGGTGTTACCGTATCCCAGATCTGAAGTTTAATGGGCTTGTTTCCAATGGTGATCATGCGCGCCCCAAATTCCACCCCAATTGTCAAGTCATGCACTGGCTGGAACCTCTTGTCCGTGAATTGCAGCAATAGGCATGACTTCCCCACTCTTGCCAAACACCAAAACATTTATCGTTTCATTCATTCTAGTGAAAGTGCAATTCAATTTTCCATGGATACACATAGAATAGAATGAATGTATACATATCAAGATGCCTACCAGTGTCTCCTATGACAATGTACTTGAAAAGGTATGCGTAAGACATTCTATCCTGGAAATTGCAATTCGCTCGAAATCCAGTACTGTGCTTAATTTGAGCAAACTGTGCATACAATATCAATATGTGTGGGGAAAGCTATGGATCTATACGACCCCTGGCTCTGCAGTGAGTTGAGCTGTGCGATCTGTGTTTCCATTAGGTAGGCCAAACAGACATCCTTCTCACGGTATTATGCTGAAAGGTGAATCCTTGGCGTGTATGGCATTTGTAGGTTCTGTGCCCTATGTGACTTTTGGATTTTCTTTGTTTGTTTGAATGACCTTCCTGACTAATGCGCCATCGGTTAAGCGACGGTTATGAGACTAGCCGTTGCTTAACCGACGCTTGTGGCCATATTTATAGAAAAAAATGTATCTTTGTGATTTTTGGTAAGTTTAAAAAGAGAAATCCACGCGTCGTCGAATTTTTTCATCGGATTTTGGATCGAAATGCAGTAGTGTTGAAGACCATTTTCCCATGGAATCTCCTCTGGTAAATCAGATGGATAAGTTGTAATGAGTGTACGACCCTCAGCTAGTTGAACATATTGCGTCCTAGCTCGACCTTCACCACCCTGTGTAGGATGAGGAGCTTCTTGGGAACCTTGCTTTGCAACCACGTTTGTCTCCCGTACTCGATCTTCTTCCCTCTCTATAAAACTATGTGTCGCTTTTGCACCATGCTCTGCTTCAAATACAACTAAAGTTATGTGTAAACACATACAAACTTCGTGTACACACAAAAATACAATTTATACATATATTAAAAGATTGATGCTCATACCGACAGAAGGTCGAGATCGACATTCACCCACATAGGATAAGGGAGAATCATCTCTACCACTATCACCTCATCGATGATTGGATGAATGTGAACTGTACTATAAGCTTGAATCCCAAGGTGAAGTTGACAACCTTCGATTATCATTTGGGACACCAACTCTCGAAGAATGTCATGACCTCCTATGCTTTTGTCTCAAAGACTGCTCTCTTTACATTTGATATGATATCTACAAGTTTACACAAATATCAACTCATAACATATTCAAATTCTACATGTTAATTCCTCAAATTCAAAGACCTAGCTACTAAAAAAACCTAAGTTTTTAATAAGGACCTAGATATACCTAATATTATCTAATAGTTCTTAAAACGAATATAGCTGATTTATTGTTGGATTAATGAGAAATTAATGTGCCAATCTTTGTGTTTTTTATGTTTTAAATGAATGGAACCGATATGGTCAAATATTAAGTAAAGGTTATATTTCTTTATGTCAAGGAATCAATTCATGAACATGTTAAATCTTAATTTAAATCCTAAATTAATAACTTATTTGATATTTTAATAGTTTAAACATAAATTATATCTACAAATATTTTCATTATTCCATAGAATCATAAAAATTTATTCTAAATTTGAATTATTACGATAGGTGGTTACAATGTAAGCACTAAAAAATAGAAACAATTAAAACCATAGTAGTCATGTTTATCTAGTAAGCCCATACTAAGCCACCCAAATATGAACAAAGAAAGAAGAAGCAATGGTAATCATAGAGCTAATCTTGGAGTAGTGGGATAATAATTTTGATTTATTTTGTATTAACTGCATGGGACATTATAGGTACACTGACTAGCAATATACATACTTTCCATAACAAGAGACATGTTATAATAAAATAGAGTATATGAAGCAATGGAAGAATTTAATTTCAAACAAAAAGATGTTGTACTCTATCCATGTGGACATTAACTATCGAATGATACATGTGGGTATTAGTACATACCTTGAAGAAGAAACAAGTAAAAGCATTACCACTTCCGCTTCCTCTAGATTTTATGTGTCGATATCAGTTGTGGAGTTATTGGAGTTATATATGTGATCAATCATATCTATAACTCCAATAACTCTGCGACTCATATCTACAAATAAATATAAATGACCCTTCTTTAATTTTTTATTAGAAGGCACACCTTTTTATTTTTCACTGTTGAGAGACACCGACAAATGGACCTCAATCATCCGAAGCCGGACAACGAAGGAAGCAAAACAAACCGACCACCAAAAAAACGAACGATACCTGCCAACAATGTACAAAAAGTTATAGCATGAAAAGTGTAATCATTAGCATTTGCATATTACTTCATATTGATACATGTTGTAAGCAGCTCAGCTTATAGCTTAGGCGTAAGTAGTTTACTTTATATATCTTATTTCTATAACACTTTGTATATGTTAAAGCTTAACTACAAACAGATCTTACTTTTATGAATGCAGAGTTGATCTATGGATATTTATGGGCTTAATACTTAGATCAATCAGTGCAATGTCCTAATATAATGGTAAGTATAAACTGTAACTAATAAGCATTATACAAGTTATTTGTGGTTCTTTTATGTGTTAGAATATAATCCGTTAGGGATTATAATATTGTAAATAAATAAATAGGAATAGTTGGAAGCCGAAAAGGCTGGACGGAAGGTTAAACAAACCGTCACATGAATGTATAAATGCATGCTTAGCCATGAATAGAATAATCAATCGGGAGTTATACCTAACAACTAGTATCAGAGCAGGGCTATCTGCCATAACTCCTGCTGCATTTATGTCCATTACTGGCATTCTGCTTGCCAGTCCATTGCCAGACTGCTCCATCAGTCTGCCAGTGGAGTCGCATGCAATGTATGCGTTACTCCATCTGCCTGTGTTTATTCTTTGCTGCTAAAACGGTTGAATTAGCTTAACCCTAATTCTTTTATGTTGCCTGCGTTTATTCTCTGCTAAAATTTTTGAATTAGCCAAACCCTAAGTTTGAATCTGTATATGGTGTGATCCCTGCATTGAAGCACTCCTTTGATGCTGCGTTGAAGTGGTGTGTTTCTGTATATGCTGCGTGAATATTGAAGTAAACCCTAATTTTACCCATCAGTGATGTGTATAAGCCTGATTATCTGCGTGAAGACATTCGTTGATGAGTGAAGACTGCTGCGTGCCTGTAGCTACGTTTTGTATACACTCAAATATTGGAGCTGTTGCGTGTGTTGATGTTGTGATATTTATTGTGGAGAGTGCTCAGGCCACTCCTTTTTCTCATCTTGAAGATGACTGCATTTCTGGGAACCCTAATTTTCTGTTGATGGGATTTATGCGAACCCTAATTTTTCAGAACTGTGCTTCTCCTCCGTTGTGAAATTCATTGAACTCGGATTATTTATTTCGGTAACGCCCCTTCAATCTACTCGTTTTGAAGACGGCGAATGCGTTCAGAAGGTAGCCATTGGGAGAAGACGGGTTCGGGAATAGCTAAGCCGCGGGCATCGGGGTGCCTGTGAGAGAAACCAGCGCCGTTGCAATTGCCGTCCTCCCAGAGATTCGAACCTCGCATGTTCGAGTTTCCAAAGCTGGGACCGTAATCCTTATTGTTTCCGAAGCTCTTACCTGCGCTATTATGGTAATATCCATCCGCTGGCCTGTGGGCGCCTAGATCAGCAGTTCTACCGGCGTTACCAAAAGTGGAAGGAGCTAGCGCAGCTGTTGCTGCTGCTCCTCTTTTTTCTTTGGTGAGGTGGAACGTAAGGCATGATGACTACTACGCGTAGAGAGACACAATCCTTGAAACAATATGCAAAGGACAGATGCTATGAATTGCAATGGAGGATTGAATTTGATAGAGATAGAGATGGATTGTTTAATTGTAGCATAGACTGATATATTACGGAAGATTGATATATTATGTTGTGACCGATATGTCATATATTGTGTTGTGATATATGTGATTATATAGACTGCGTTGTGATTGTATAGACTGCGTTCTCTATTGAAGACTCTTGCTTATCATGTTGCGTGTTGACTACTATATACATGATGACTGATATATTGTGAGGTTATTAAAATTGTTCAATGTTTATCATTGCACCTACGACCTCATCCCGCATGTTCCATGTGAGATTTGAGGTGGAGCTATGAAGAATGCTTCCAATATCCACCTGCCAGATGCGTGAAGCTGTGCACCATTTTGCTGGAACGTTGTGAGCGTGAAGAGACTCTGGATTGAAGCCGTGTGAAGGTTGAAGAGACCGTGGCTGCGACTTCTAGAAAAGAAGCATTCAGGCTGCGTGCTATTGAAGCTGATGCGTTGAGGACTGATCGTTGATGAGTCGTGCTTGTTAAGGTGGGTGCCATATAACAGTTGTTATTACTATTCTGAGCGTGAGTGGTAGAGTTGGCTTGATATTTTGATATCTGGTATGTATTATTTCATAATGCATAGTATCGACCTGTTAGTCAATACTAAAGGATTGATGTGATTGAAGCACTAGAATGCAGAAGTGCAGTGGAACTATTCATTTTAATTTTGTACTATATACATCCCACTTGACATTTGTATTTGGTGAAAAATCCTGAGCACCTTTTCAGATTGCACCATCACTGGTATGGTAAGAAATAAGGCCTGATATAAAACAAGTGGTATAAAACAAGTGGTAACAAGAAGAATTTTGGCTCGACTTCATGATAGCACCCATGTACCCACTCATCTCACATTGAACCCACGTCTTTTGTTGAGTTAAACATACCAAGAATAGCGCTCTTCTTTGTTAACATTTGGCACTTGAAGACAAGCTGACATATTGAAGAATATATATTGCATTGTAATACTCAGATTGATATATTGCATAGTGACTGATATATTGAAGAAGCTTGTGTATGCTCACCTAAAGCTTGCATTGTACACCTTGGTAGAGACTGTAGACCTGCAAGGTTATTGTTTTTCTCTTTGTCATATCAAGTTTATTATTGTAAACTAACAGTTGTAAAGATGCTCTCTTTGGCATCTAGTATTGGTCCTGCCCTAGCTGGCAAAGACCAATCCAAAGACCCTTCCAAGGGAGATTGCGGCAAAGAGAGAGGACAAGGAAGAAGAAATTTCAGAGGCAGAGGGGGCAGAAACAAAAGATCATACTTGCAGTGCAAGCGTTGCGGAAAGACTAGGCACACATCAGATCAGTGTTGGGCTTCATGGGATTCCATCAAAGATAAGCATAACCAGAACAAAGATGACCAAGATGCTAGTAAATTTTCTGATTCTTGTATTGTTGCACATTGTAATCTTGGATTTAATGAAATGACTTCTCTTTCATCTTACAAAGATTGTTGGCTGCTTGATACTGGTGCAACATCACACATGACATTCAGAAAAGATTGTTTTGAAGAACTTAATGAAACAATAGATTGCATAGTGTACTTTGCAGATAAGTCAAGTATTAAACCAAAGGGAATGGGCACCATTCGACTGAAGATGCTTGGATTTCCTGACTTCTTGTTGAAGAACGTTCTCTATCTTCCAGAGTTGCAGAGAAGCCTGCTGTCCTTGGTGGAGATTCGACAGCAAGGCCATTCCAT
>LPNX011218518.1:22401-49709 GCA_001517045.1 Pseudotsuga menziesii
TTATGACGTAGATTAATGGGAATGATACTAACCTCACAGTGTACTAATAATTGTTATTTGTAATATGTGATATTTTATATTAGAAATACATAGATCAGACGGATTGGTAATCATAATTACAGGTTAAATGCCCTTGTTATTTGTACTATAATAATACATTCCATTGTTTTAATGATTATGACTATCCTATACTTATGAAATAATAGAAACACGTAAAACTACAAGTAGCTACACGCACATAAACCAAATTGAACTAAGTTGTAATTATTTGTTAACCCCTATAGAACTCTAATGAATGAGCTTCTGAATATATCTCATCTAAGGTTAATTTATTACAGTAATTGAAGGCCTAGCTTGTGCAGCCTCGCGGAATGAGCCTCCAATGGAAGACTACTAAGCTCAGACATGGGCAGAGTTAATGAATATCTTCCTCATAATATCTGTGAACTAAAATTAAAATCAAAAGAAATCTACTCTCCTCATAATAACATGTACAATAAACTTTAAAATCTAACTATAAAATAAAAAATTAAAATTTTAAAACATAATATCATAAATATAAACATAACTTATAATTTTTTATTAATCACACAAGTCTGCACTTCAACAAATTTAATTCCTATCCACTAAAATTAAAATGAATCTACCTTTCTCATCATATTACATACCTAAATCTTTATGCAATCATAGTATGAAATAAAAAAAGAACTACGAAAAATATGAAATTTAAGCCATTGGCTACAGCAAGCCATGAATCTCTTTGTTGAGCGTTCTCATTATAAAACAAATTATCTGAAGAGAGAATACCTATCAAGAGGAGGCCAGACCACGAACAGAGCATGAACATACCTCCATGAACAGACCAGAAGGGTGGCGTACCTCCACGACGTCAACGCATGACATGCGGGACTGCAAGCGGGTGGGGGGACGGGGACGATAAGCGACTAGGCGGGTGGCAGGACAGGGACGACGGGCGACCAGGCGGGACGCGCATGACATGCTCGATGAGCGACCAGGGGGGACTGCAAGCGGGTGACGGGACGAGCACGACGGGTGACCAGGCTGGTGGCGGGTGACAGGTGACGACTGCAAGAGCAAAACATGAAATGTGGGCTGCAACCGACCTTTTATGCAGAAAAATTATTCGGCTGAACAGTTATTCGGCCGAACAATTATTCGACCGAATAAACATAGAACCACCGGTCAGAATTACCGGCCGGCTATGCGTTCTGTCAATTTAAATGGTTCACTGTTAAACAGTATTCGATCGAATAAATGATCAGTTATTCGGCCGAATAAAACCGTTATTCGGCCGAATAACTTCCGCTATGTTCCTCGGGCACCCGATTCTCATGGAAGTGTTACCCAACTTCGCGTTTTCACCCTCAAATAAAAAAGACCATAATTCCAAGACAATTTAGAATCCAAGATATGTCTATATACAGAAATAAGAAAATAATGACACATTGACCAAGAAAATAACGACGCATTGACTATGCTTTAAGATTTTCAATGTAAATACTGGCTGGCTAAAGCATTATACTCGTACTTTGATATGATGACCAACCCAAACAACTAGTAATAATAAAATAATGACGCATTGACTATGCTTTAAGATTTTCAATGTGAATACTCTCTTGATGGCTAAAGCATTATACTCGCACTTGGATATGCGGACCAACCCAAAAAACTAGTAAAGCACGTTAGACATTAAGATTTTAAATTTTTTTACATCTAAATAAAATTAAAATGATTAATAACATGAATAACTTATCAAAATAATATTTAAAAAAGTTTAAAATAATATTTATAAAAACTAGTAATAATAATATAATGACGCATTGACTATGCTTTAAGATTTTCAATGTGAGTACTCTCTCGATGGCTAAAGCATTATACTCGCACTTGGATATGGGGACCAACCCAAAAAAATAGTAAAGCACCTTAAACATTAAGATTTTAATTTTTTTTACATCTAAATAAAATTAAAATGATTAATAACATGAATAACTTATCAAAATAATATTTAAAAAAGATTCAATGCAATTGATTCAATATAATGATGCTATTAACATCTATATTTAACTATCTTCATTGAATTTACTATCTTCTTTCTCATTATGATGGACATTAAACATTAAGGTTTATGATAATTTCATAAATATTTCATAATCAATGTCTACAATAACACTGGGCTTCTTGAAATTCTAATAAATAATATGATACATGCTTTAGTTTTATACATTTTGGAATTTTAATGAGTATGGTAATTATTTTCATTTTCATTTCAACTTTATTGGATGCTTATTTTATATACATTTTTAAATTTTAATAAATATTATAATTTAAACTTTATTTGGTTCTTTATTTATGTTTTGAAGTAACGCTTATTCTACATGGTAATCGTTTAATAGTAATGCATTCTCAACTGTTCTTGTTGAATGATTTTGTTTCGATGCATCAATAACTCAACTGTAAACGACACTACTACTTACAAATATGACTTTTCTATCTATTTGGCTTCCTTTACTAGAAGGTAAGGGCAATAAAGAGATCATAATAAGAAATAGGTCTGTAAAAATAGGTTATTGGCTTTCCTCTTCTACCTATGAATCTAACTTCAAAAAGGCAAGGACAAGAAAGAGAGTATTATAAAAAATAGGTTTGTAAAAAATTAAAATAGGTTATTGGCTTACCTCTTCTACCTAGGAATCTAACTTCAGAAGGTATTGGTTCATGGCAGCGCAGTCCCTACCAAGGTAGTTAGGAAATATATGCTAAACAATGAAACTTTCTATAGCTAAATGAATTGGCGATAAATAATTTTTGCTAAAAAGATAATTCATATAATAAAAAAAGACTAACATTATTGTCTATGTAAAGAAATAATTTTGCAATTTAGCTTAAGCCATCTTCTAGTTCCAAGTGCAATTGATTTTTTGCCAAAAGATAATTCATATAATAAAAAAAATAACATTATTATCTATGTAAAGAAATAATTTTGCAATTTACCTAGAATCAATAGCTTAAGCCATCTGCCTAGTTCTAAGTGCAATTGATCTAGAGGAAATGAATAATCCAAATGAATAATCTTTGTTTAAGTCTTTGATGAATATTCATCAAAGTCTTATGAGAAAGCTTTGTTTAACAAAGCTAAAGTCTTTGTTGATTATTTTATTGCCAAGATGATGTTTGACCAAGAAAATCTATCTGACTTAGCAATACACCATTTACATGGTTTTGATGAGTAGCATAGGTTGAGATGAATAAAACCTTTTGCAATTAAATTTTAATATTTATATTAAAACCAAGTATAAAATGTTTTTTTATTTTTTACAAGAAGATAATTACAATTCACAGATGGTACATTTAAAAGATGTCTATTTTCAAATCCAGACCTAACTGGCCTCAAAATTTAAGTATCTGAATTCACAACTTACTTAAAGGGTTGTCTTAAAAACCAACCTTCAAAAATAATCAAAATATGAATACAGCTCATTTGATCATCAAAATCCATCAAAAAATAGTATGTTACAGCAAAAAACTGTATCTAGGTATCATAAACCAGAACCGTTACTTTGAAGTAGGATATTCATCCTTCAATAAGATACAATCATCCAATACCTGATAAACAAAGATCCAAAATTTAAAACAGCTTAACAGTTTCAAAGCGTTCAGCTTCCTTATGCTCTGAAATCTGCCAAGAACCACACTAAACATTAGCTCCTTCTTTAGCCAATATATCTGCATATGTATTATGTTCACGGTAAAAGTGCATGAAAAACACTGAGTCAAACATATCCACCAATCTATGAATTTCCGTCAAAATCTGTGCATAAAATGTTTTTGTTACATATTCTGCCTCCGCCATTGCAGAATAATCATCCTTATTGTTACATACAACCACAAGTTTCATAGGGTCGTGACTCCTTCGAACAGTCAAGTCTGGGTATTCTGTATTTTACTGGAGACCAATTCATAATTAAAATTTTGGGGATTTGAGTAAACTCAGATATGATTGATTATAAATTCTTTTATCTCTTCAATTCCACCCCGAATTCTCGGGTTCGAAAGGCGATTCTTTTACTACTCTAAAATTGGAGTGGTTTTCCTCAATTTCGATTTGAATTGAGCTAATTTGAAATGTGTAGATAAGCTTGGATGACATGTAATCAAACAAAAATTGTAGAATAGTCTTGAGGAGCAGATAAGAAAATGAACGTAGAATGCTTAAGGAAATCGAGATTGCAGAATTTGTGTATGGTTTTCTCCTTTTCACGGTTCAAGTTTTGAGTATTAATGATTATTCTATGCATTGAATATCTGTGTATAAACCTCTATATATGAGTATGAACGCATATGAATTTTTTATGAATAACTCTCTATGGAGGAGTTTACCGTGACAGCTTCAGTCTAAATTTTGGGCATCGATGTTTAATAATTATAATCATCACATAAGATTCATGTAATTTGAATGTGTCTTTGAGACTCGTGAACAAGTTTATGTGTGACGGTCTCATATCCTATTCATTGGAATCAATTTCTATAATAATTCTCATTTTACATTACCTGATAAACAGGTGGCCAAAAAATTCTTTGAAACATTGCCCAGTGACTTATTAAGGAATTGCATTGTATCTTACTTAGGTGGTTGATTGGCCTTCATGTTATTTAATTCTGTGATATCATTTTCTTCTAACATCTCCATCTTTTATTTTTTTATTTTGTTTTGCAGCCTGACCATGTATTGGATTTCTTTAATTAAATAACATTGTTGTTTTCCTCTGAAGGATGATGCCAATGTCGGAATCTAGCCACATCATTAGTACCCAATCGTTGATAAAACTTAAGATATTTAGTATGCAGATCATGGAAGCAGCCTCTAGATAGAGGTCCAACGTTCTTTGAAATGAAAGAAGGGATTGATGTAGGGGTGAACAGTCCTCTATGGCTCAGCTTTGGCTTTAGAACAAGCTCATAGAAATATTTTGAAGGAGATTGAAGTTTGAAACATAGATCATGTTAGTGACATGTTTTTGTAAACCATTAATATTTTCAATTTTAACATACAATTTCAATTTAAAAATTATAAAAAACAATATGAAACACAGACATTAAAAATAAAAATAAGTATAAAAAATGTAACATTATAAAAATTATCTATAAATTATAATAATTTATTACACATATTTGAAATTTATTTTTTAATATATTATTATTATTAATTAAAAAATAAATAAAAAATGCTTTTATGATCAAATTGTAAAAACTAACACCCTTGAATTGAACTTGCAGGCTTTCGTGCCATAGGGTTTAATGTCCTCTTTTCCATTCTGGCCGCAGTGATTATCAACGTAACCTTCAGCTACTATACTCTTCCGTAAGTAATTTTAGCCTAAAAAGCTCGAATTTATCATATATCAGCGGTGTGACATTTCAATATCTACGTTCTTTGAGCCAGTATTGATGTTCGAGCGCAGGGATGGATACCATCACTTTTATTTCCTATATACGTTGATAACATCCATAGAGCAAAGCATGGAAGCGACACATAAGTGTACGACACTGAAGGGAGGTTCGATCCTGCTACGTTTGATGCCATCTTCAATAGATATGCTACAAAAGAGCACGATAAACTCACGTTTTGGGAGATCCAGTGCATGCTTAAAGGCAATAGGAATTCACATGACTTTCTTGGATGGTAAGCTACTCAACCCTCTATAGTTGTTTCTTTTTCATTTAATTTATTTTTCTTCTTTAGATATCCTATCATCACATTTGAGATGGGTAAAATATCCTATCTTCACATTTGAGGTTTTGTGCTGTCCAGGGCCGCAGCGGAGCTCGAATGGGTCGCCTTGTACCTTATTGCCAAGAATAAGAATGGTCGTGTGGAGAAAGAAACAATCAGAAGAATGTTTGATGGCAGCTTATTTGACGCATTGGAAAAACATAATTCATCTTGCAAAATATGTGTATTTTTTTTTAACAGAAACTGAAAATTTTTGATTGATTAAAATGGTTGTAGCCCAGCCAGGTGTACAAAGGGGAATTCACAAAAAAAGGCCAATGACCTCTATTAGAACAGTCAGCCTTCTTATGAGTGCTTTGAGAAGTGAATCCCAAATGATTCTGATGCTATTCCGAGAAAATGATTGCTTGCAAGAGAAGACTCTCACGAATTGTGAGCAGAGAAGAATACAGAAACAAAACATTAAATAGGTGGAGAGGAGAAATGCCCTTTAATGAAAGGATCCAATTTCTTTTGGGAGCCCGATCTGATGTTTGAGGCTGCTTCCTTTTCTCTACGTTCTTTATTTGTCTTTCGCCCTCTGGTGCGGGGAGAAGGAGCTGAAAAGTCTTCGGATTCAGAGGTTCCCTCTGACGAAGTGACTAAGGATGCCAGTCTTGCCTAGGCTGGGGTCTCGTGAACCAAAGCGTTGGGATCTTTCTTAGAACCTGGAGAAGCAAGTTTTGGAGAAGCTTGTTCAGCTGCCTCCAAGGAGCCAAGGGGACCAAGGATGCCCTGCTCCGGGACACCCGCAACTTTAGATTCTTGTGCTTCATCTTCCTGGAGAACTTCAAAACTATTTTTGTTTTTTGGCCGTGGAGTATCTGCAAGAGGAGAATGATCTTGAGGAGAAACCTTGTGCTGAGACGTTGGAGGCTCCTTTCGCCAGGGAGGATGGCGTCGATTAAAAACTGTCTGGAACTTTGTATCTTTGGAAGCTGGGAGATTTGCTGGTTTCTGTGGTTTTGCAAGCTTGGAGCAGCTTTTGGCGAAGTGGCCGTATACATGATAGAAGTTGCATTTGAAAGGGATCTACTTGTAATCCAGATCTTGAATGTGGGTCCATTCTCCTAATGTGAGTTTTAGGGCCTCCGAGAGCCCTTTTTCTAGATTCACCCCTACGCGGATACGAGCACATCTATACTGACCCCCTTTTGGTTCTGCAGTATCTAGATAGCGTCCTAGCTTATTACCAACGTCATTCAGAGTGCTTTTCCCCCAAAGATGAAGAGGGAGGTTAGGGAGTCTTACCCAGATTGGAGCGGCAGTGATCTCTCCTTCTGGGCTAAACCCCAGAGACCATGGGGCTAAGAACAGACCTCTCGAGCCCTTGAAGAAAGGACTCGAACGAAATACTAGGTCTCTTTCTTCTTTATTTGAAAACAGGAATACAAAAAACCCTCTTCCAGCTGCAAAGAGAGAAACATGTCCTTGCAGAAGAGGATTCCAATAATCTGCGATCCAGAGCTCCACTGCCTTAGGGCTGGGCCACAACCTTGTGAACTTACCAATGAGGGCTTGCTCAGAGAGGATGAGAGCTTTCTGGCATGGATCTGTAGGAGAGAGCTCTCTGTAGGAGAGAGCTCCAGAGAAGGGATCTCTTCCATCTTTTTCATGAACTTGGATGAAGTGTGAGAAGATGCCTGAGGAGTGGCAACTTGAACAAGGGCCTTGAAGGCGGCGAGCTGGGCATGAGAGCCCATTTCCTGAGAGGACTCCACGTTGAAACCACGAGGAGAAGGGGCAGCCAAAGGGAACCCCACGCTGAGGCACGAGGAGGGACGGCAGCCAACGATCCAACTAGAACTTGGCTCTGCATAGCAAGGGAGGCGGCAGCTAGAGAAACCCTAGTCGCGGTTCAAAGAGCCGCTCCGTCATCGCTTTTCCTTATTTGCTCCATGCAAAATATGTGTATTAAACATCTACTTTTAAAATAATGTAATGTAGGGATAAGAAAATAAATGAATGTTTCATGTCCAGGTGATTGAAAGGCATAGTAATGTAATGTAATGATAAGAAAATAATGAATTGTGTTCTATTTATGTGATTGAAAGGCATAATAATGTAATGTAGGGACACAAAATAAAGGAATGTTGTGTTGCTAAAATAATGTAATGCATTGACAAGGAAATGAAGGAATGCTTCCAAGTCTAGCTGGTTAGAAGGAATTGAAATATTTTTTTGATTGGAAGGCATACAAATGTTTTTCACAACATTCTCATTCTTAGACACGTATCGAATGCATGCATGGTCTAAACACAGGTCTAGCAGAATTCACAATCTTATATCATAGTAAACGGTCTCAGTATTGAGACGCATTGCATGCATGGTCTAACCACACGGCAATTGAATAGTCTGGTGATGGGCATCTCATTCACATGAGGAAACATAACGAAGAGAAAAAAGAAAAGCCGAAGCAACAAAGGTAAGGTAATGCTTCTAAGGTAATTGAAAAACTAAGATTTGTACTTATTCTTTGCATGTATGAGAGTTGCTCTTAGCCGCTCTCCATAAATTGAATGGTAAAGTTTGGTTCTAAGATCTGCACTTATTTGCGTGTATGAGAGTATAATAGCTCCTAATAAAATTGGAATAAATAGCATTGCAAATGGATCAAATAGAAATAGTTGTAGAGCTAACCTCCATCAACGAGAGTTCAACAATAGCGAAAAATGAGCCACTCGGCCATTAACGACATCTTGGAAGCAACGTTTTATTTAAGTCTAGAAAAATTCAAAATAAAAGCAATAAAACCATAAATTAATGGAGACGCGTGGTTAGACCTTATCGATGTCCTACATCACCGCTTTTTTGACGTTCTTGTTCCGTAATACCTAGAGTTGTGGATCCTTCGTCGCCTCCCAAGATGAAAATGATTTTGAGGCTGAAATCACACATCATGACTACAAATTAAAATCATGAGAACCAAGTCTTTGTCAAAATTTATAGGGATAAATGCTGAGGGATATTACCATATGCAAATTACTTAATTACTTACTTCGGGTGGCAGAAAAGCGCAGGATGCACTAGTAATTTGTGATAGATAAACCCGTCCACTTATGCGCTTTGCAACTTTCTGTCTATAACAAGAACCTATCCGCAATAGAAAGCAAGCCTTGTTGACGTTCAGAGAAAACGTAATTTACAATCTTTATTTTATATATTTCTAGGTAGTGTACTGCATATATTTACCTTGCCAAATGGTTCTCTATTGAGCAACACTATATCCTGGTAATTGGTCACTTAGGTATGAGGAATGCTGCGGAGACAGAAAATTTATTATTTAGTGAAAAAAACACTTGTTTCTATATATATATATCCAAGCTCAGAAATCTATGCAGTGCAAAAATCATTGGTAAGTTATTACAATTCAGTTCAGCGGGTTTACAAAATTTACCTATTTAGCGTGAAACAACAACGAAGATTGTCTTCAATTTCTTCTTCATACCAAACGCAGTTGCGCTGTCCGTCTTCGAAATCGCGGTTTCTAATCCCCGACACTCCATTGGAAACATCAACCATGGTAATCCCGATGTCGTTCCCATTAACAATAGCAGTTTCGTTCCTGTTAACATATGCATCACTATACGAATGTCCATTTCCATTCTGTTTCCATTGATGGGAATTCCATTTGTTGCTGCTTCACTCATTTTATATGTTGTAAAGCTGGGAGAAGTCAAAAGGAAGCAATCAAATGATAGATATGTTGGAAGCACAGAGTAAGAGCAAAGGGTGAGTTTGAAGACGAGAAAGGCAGAGGGGTCTTATAGTAAAGAATACTCGCATAGTTGAGAAAAATCCCAAAGTAGAGGAAAGTTTCGAAGTTTGAGCCTATCATCGAACATATCATCGTCAACATAATTGCTGAATCCGTATGGTTGAGGTTCCTCTTCTTCTTGTGTTGTCTCAAACCTCGTTCAAACCTCGTATATCTGGAAACTCTCAATCATTTCTCCAATCTGCTAGTCCTTAAGCCTCTGAATTCAATGGTAGAATGCAAAATCGGTTGTGGCGGAGATAGCCTCGGTGAAGTAAAGAAGGGGTGTGATGAGGGAGATGGAAAAAAGGAGTAGGATCAATGGCTTTGAACAACCATCGCCATTGTGATTATCATTACTGGTGGATTTTGTGCAACTCTAAATGGTCTAAATGGGTGGCACTGGACTCGCCGATCAGTATATAGCTCTAAATTTGGAACCCCAATGTGTAAAGCCATGAGTTACTTGTGTTACAAGCAAATGCAGGTGCCAGACACATGCATGCAGATAGCCAAGTGCTTAGAAATGAGGGTGACAAACTAATGCAAATAACCACACTTTGAGCGTCACTCACAGGTGGAAAAATGTAAAGACAAACTTTTCACACATGGAAAAATGTAAATACAAACTCTTGTCATGGCTAGCAGGTGGAGTAACCTCTATTGTCAGAGAATTTCACATGGAAGAGTGGTTAGTCTGTCAAAGCAGTGTCAGAGTAGGTTCATGTTGAAAAAGTGTTTTTTAGACAATAAGAGGTGGAGGTTTGAAACTTAGGAAAAAACCTGTTATACACTGCACTGTTTTCAAAACATAGCCAATTACATTATTCCTTGCTTGCAGGGAATACTTAATGATTGCTTAATTATTTTGGTGGGGAAACATGTGATTGATTTTATCTTTAATTGAAATTTCACTCTAGTGGATTCCTTCCTAGCTCAAGGGTGGCCTGTCAAAGTAAGATATGGTTTGACAGAGTGTATGGTTGGGTGGAAAGTTGTAGTGTTGCTCTCATTCAATCAAGTCTCTTTAAATTAGATAAGAGTTCTACCAATGTTATGTTATTATTGTTCTATCGATGATATGTTTATTCGTCAAACTTTAAAAAGATTTACTTGTGTTATATAGAATCATTTCTCTTCCATGTTATATAAGATAATGAGTAATGTCATTTTTGCTCAATGTTTATAAGAAATGTTTGAGATTTATATGTCGATGATTGATCATAGCTTTTATCATGGCATAAGAGTTAGCCTCTAAAATGATGAGAGGATAACTTTGTTTAGTGGTAAAATTATAACTCAGATTATCAAATATGATTTGAATGTATTGAGAAGAATAGTTTTTTTAGAATGGCTTGTTTTATATAAAATCTTGTGGTAATGATTGTATTTCCAATAAGACTCCCTTGTCTTTCATAAAGTATGTTTGTGTTTCTCTTATGTTTTCATAAAGTACGTTTGTGTTTCTCTTATGTTTTCAAGGGATGATTATCAACTAGATTAACAATAATCTTGTGCTTGAATGGACAAATATAGTTATTAGAGACCACACTTGGTGTTGGGTTACTTGTAGAATTCAATAACTAAGCTTGAGTAGTAAGAAAACTTTTTATCGGAGGATTTTTTTAATGAAAAGCAAAGTAAATAGTGAATGAAGTAACTTGTTACTATTTATTGTCTATAAGTCTAGAATTGTTAAAAGTCTTGAAATATTAATTAAAGGTATGAAGATTCATTGTTTCTTATACACAAGTAAACCTTGATGAGAATACACTTTTTTTCATAATGATTTGATAAATATTGAAGCTAACTTAATGATTGTTGAACATTGTTAAGAAAAAAAATTATACCCCTTTTGGGTATATTACAGGTGAAGGAAATGTTGAACTATATACATCTAATAGAACTACATTATGGAGGAAATGAAGAACGATCTAGAGGAGAAACAATGATCTATTTAACTATTAAGGTGAATATACATATGAGGGTTCTATGACTTTTTCTCTTTCTACATAAACAGGTTAATTGTTGAGTAATTAGTGAGTCCACTATGAGAGATAATCAATCCCTGTTTAAAATTACATTTGTCCATGACTAGATAAAGCCTCTAATAACCAGCATAGGTTAATCTAAATATGTTAAGTGAGAGTAGGCAAAATCAAGGCAAAATTCCCTTAAATTTTGTGGGAATTGATGGTGATAAGAAGAAAGTTGTTGTTGATGGTGCAGAGGATAAGTAAACTATGTTGAACATATAATAGATTTAAAGTTGTCCAACAATCTGTCTGTGATTTAATTTACAACTTCATCAATAAATCAATAGGAAAGTGACATGGTGATCATGATCTTAACCACTAAGAAAATGGTTAATAATCAATCAATCTTAGAGTTGTTCAAGATTATACTCTTTCACATTGAACTTTCCTTCGATCTAAAATTCTGGCAACGATTGTAGACATAGTTGTTTTCCATGGAACACCAATGATATGATACCCTAATATCTAACATTATAATGGATAGTCTGTTGTGCAAAGTCACAATCTTCAAATTTTAAGTAACTGCAGCTTTTGACTAAAGATTTGACCCATCAATTTATCATTAACCATACTTTGGTGTTAGTCGATTTCTTTTTTACTTCAACTAGTTTTATTTCTTCATATCTTTTCTCTAGTGTAATTTGCCGTCCATTGGTTACTTCATACTGATTTCTTATGTCCACTTCTCTATCCTTTGTTCTGATAGCAACCTTGATAATTTCTTGATATGTCAAGTTTGATTCGTTCATCGAATTCTTTCATTACTCTAGTTTCTTCGTTTTTCAATTCTCCATGATTTTCTTGGAGACTCATGTTTCCAATCCATCATCATGATCTTTTTATAATAATTCTAACATTGTTTTAGATAGATTAGTATTTTTATTAATAATAATTATTTGACCCTTTTTTCTTAACTATATAGAGAGAGAGAGACCATTGACTACTTTCCTGAGAAATTTCCCTTGCAATGTTCTCAATTTCACATGTGTTTCACATACACACTAGGATTTATGCCCTCTATTATAAATGGACCTAGCCATGTTGTTTCCAGTTTTATTGGCTTCCTTATTATTTTACTACCATACAAGAGGGAAACATTCCCTATTTCAAATTCTTTATTTTTGAGGTTTCTATCATGCCATGCCATTTGTTGTTGTTTATGTACTCACTCATGAGGGAGGGCTATTGTTCTTTCTTCTTATAGATTATTGAATTGTTATAGTCTATCTTCCTTAGATTTGTCATAGTCAAATTTTAATACATTAGCTATTATGTTTGCATTTGTTGTGAAGTGTAGTGCGATCACTGCCTATTTCTCATATAATGTTTTGAAAGGACTTTGTCCATATGATATTTTATAACTGTTTCTATATGCCCAAAGGACAAAAACTACCTTATCGTACCAATCATCTCTGCTGATGATGCATATTTTGGTAAGCCGATTAGACATGGCTTTATTGAATGCCCGGACTGCTTGCATATGGTAAGGGGAACTTTTGTGATGGTTGATAGAATGTTATTTCATTATTATATCAATTCTTCTATTCATGAAATATGTCCCTTGATCTCTTATTAATGTTAAAGGGCTTCCAAATCTTGTAATTTTATATTTTAATATATTAACTTGGCTACTACCTTTTTGTAGAAATTTCAACTAATACTTTTGATTTTGACCATTTGGTTGTATTTGACTATTGTGATGATGCATTTTTCACATCGATTTATCTTATGTCTGTAGTCTTTGCATAATGCGAGACTCCATATCCCTACTTGTAATATTTTTCTAGTCGTAGTATTTGAGTGAAAATGTTCTCCTACAGGTCTAGCATGTTCTTCTTGTATAATACATTCCATTTCATGTTCTAATGCACATCCCCTTGGTATATCATTGGGTCCAATCTTGTATAAACATTCATTAATCATTGTATAAGGAGAAACCTCCATTGCAATGATTTTTTATTAATTTTTAAATTTTTTTATGAGACCTTGTTGAGCCTTTCCTTCTTGTAAAAATTGTAGTATTTTGGCTAAGTATTGAGGTACAACTTTAACTTGAACAAATTTTCATCTGGGAGGTGATTATCTCACAATCGATTCTTCCCGTGTTTTGAAACTAGATAGGTTTTCAGGACCAACATTTTCATTCCCTGGTTGAACTATAATTTCAAACTCAAATTATTGAAATAACAAGAGTCATCTGCATACTTTTCCTCGATGGATTAGTTTATTAACCAGGTATTTCAATGTTTGGTGGTTTGTATAAAATAGATTTTCCAACATATTACGTCAAAATTTATGTAGTGTGAAAACCATCCCCAAACCTCCCCCCTCCATGATTGAGTAACTCCTTTATGCCTAATTTTTTACTAGTAGAAGAATTAGGGTGACTAACACATTTTCCCTAGGTTGTGTTAATATGACACCTGTTGTGATTATTGATACATTGACATGAAGATGGGATTTCTTCAATCAGAGGGGAAATATTTTTTTTTGTAAGCTTCAAAGAAAATATATTACAGGGGCAAAAAATACATCAAAAAACGCATGAGTGACAAAGGTTGAAGGAGACTAGGCCTCCTTCAGAGCCATACCAAAAATAAGACACCTGTCTGTTTGGATGCATACTGACACTGATCAAGACTGTAAAACCTGTTCATGACAGATAAGCAGGGAAACTGGGTTGCATAACCAGCCGGGCCCCACTAAAACCAGAAAGATACATAAAGTAAAACTTATATAAAAACAAAGACAATATCTAAAGGCTTGCATGAAGTGAAGCCAAAAGGAAACCTTTTCCAGTGCACACATTAAGTTGAGGGGGGGAATTCGGTGATGGGGCATGCCCATCGCTCCTCCTGTGACGTAGTGGGAGAGTTTGCGGCTGTCGTTGGTATGAGAGTCAGCGGTGGAAGATGTCCTACCTGTGCAGATGGCGAGTCCTTCTGACGTTTGGAGTGGGGTTCCACTAAAGAAGGCACCTGGAATAGTTTAACCCGCGCCGATTTGGAGGAGCAGGCACTTCCCACCAGACTGGTAATGGCACGCCTACCCATTTCGCTTCCACTAGCTCCGCAACTAGCACCACCACCCTGTGCTCCTACCCTCGACTTTTGGATATTTAAGCTAGAAATACTAGTTGTGCCTTTCCAGGAAAAGGTTTTGTCCAATTCTGTCAATTGAGCATCGATCTCGGCAATTTTCATTTTCATAGTGTGGATCGCCATCCTAGCCTTAGCCCAGTTGTTGAGCATATATTCAGCTAAATTACATAGCATGTTTTTTAACATCCAGTAATGGTTGATACAGCTACCATCCTCCCTTGTCGAAAGTTTTCTGTTCAGAACCTTGTTCTCCCAAGCCTCTACTAGAACCTAAACACGCCAGAAATGTGCGGTTCATAATCCTCAGGGATGGGGACGTTGCTGCTCCTCTGGGATTTAGCTCGCCCCGGATTGGCTCGCCTGGGGGTACCATGCTGGCGAGACATGGCCGCCAAATTGAGCTTGAGACCAATATGCTGCGGGATGAAAACGCCTTCAAGGGCTCTGGAATGATCTGCACCAGCATTGTTAGCAGTGACAGCAATGAAACAGTGGTATACCACCCTGAACTCGCGGCCAATGGACCTTTCATCCATTTCATAGTGCGCGCGAAACGACTGCGTAAAATTCCTATCAGTCACCATTAAACTGTGCAGACAGGTCTTGAATGAGCCTAGGACGAAGTACCACATCTAGCTCCGCTCGCATGCTCCGACATGACTCAGGAATTATCTTCAGCATTCAGAGGATCCTGTGCGGAGTGACGGTGTTCATGAGTTAGGTGATGAGCGCATGTCTTAACACCGTCTGAACCTGGAAGCCAGAGGTCATGCCAAGTTTCGTCGGGGGATCACCGGAAAAGGAGCGTTGGAGGAGTTATACGTTTTCGGGCACAGGGAGTCATCACTGGCAGCATGCATCGTCGGTTGAAGAGGAGGACGCATGTCATTGGAGTCAGCTGAACAACTGTCTGTGCTGTTGACACCCGCATTCGGGCAGAGCAGATCAAAGCGGGAAAGTTGGAGACACTTGGTTTTGATTTGCTCATCCAGCGGATCTTGAAGGGAGTCTTCCACCAGAGAGAGGGTAGAATTGACTCTTGACTTAGCGAGGAAGTCAGCTAAGGAGTTGGATTTTCTATGCACATGGTGAAAGGTGATGGCGTGCATGTTTTGTAGGAGGGCAGCCAGACTGCTGAGCCCCTAATCTAAGCACCAACTGGTAGAGACTTTAGAGACCTGCGAGCCATGAAGAAGTTTAGAGGCCATGGAAAGGATGATGGCAGAGTCTCCTTCCACAATAATCGGCAGAAGTCCTTTCTGTTTGACTGAAGAAAGTCCGGCTATCAGGCCATCGAGTTCAGCTGCATTATTAGAGTTAAACCCTGATTTGTTGTAAAAGATAAGGTTGATATTGCTTTGATAGTTTCTAATAGTGCCACCAAAACTAGCTTTACCCAGATTGCCCTTTGAGGATCCATCAAAGTTGAGCTTAAACACATTCTCAGGCGGAGGATCCCAGTGTGAGGGGTTGTTCAGACTCATGGTGGGGTTGCTGCGGGAGGCAGGGACACTGGAGACATCAAAGTTGAGAGCAAGTAAGATGCATTTTTCTTTTTGAGAGGTAGGAAGGTCAGCAGATGACCAACCTTTGGAGTGAATGGTTTCATGAAGCTTCTTATTGATTGCTTTCCACAACACAAGAGGAGAGGAGGTGGAGTTTTTAAAAATTATGCTATTTCTTTCTTTCTAGGTGAGCTAAAGGACAAATACGGGGGTAAGAGTCCAAAGCTGGTTGAGGATGTTACTTTCAAAGGGGTGGTCCATCCAATTTTTGAGAGTCTCGGTAATATTTCCTTTTACTTTGTTGGTACGTCTGAAAGCCATAGCCATGAAGTCCCATAGTTGGCTGGTGAAAGGGCAGGCATCCAAGAGATGATCAATAGTTTCCTGGTGATTCATGCAAAGGCTACATCTGGAAGGACCCTGGAATCCTTTCTTTGCTAAATTTTCCCAAGTTAGAATTCTTCGGTGAAGGAGAAGCCAAAGGAAATGGGGATTTTAGGCCATTGATGAGAAGTCCAGAGATGGGACCAAATCGAAGAGACCTGGCTGGTGGGAATAGCTGAAATGATGTTGTAAGCTTCTTTAACTAAGAATTTGCTCGATGGGTGATGACCCCATCGAATGATATCCGACCCTTGCATGTGTTTGACCTGTCTAGCTCACAGCTCTAACCAAATTTTATCAGAGAGGTTGTTGTCTGGGACAGAGTCCCAAAGGGCCAGCTCTTTCCACCTGCGAAAACCGTTAGAGGAAGAGGACTAGAAATCCTTGACCTTGAGTTGATTGTTGATATTGATGTAATTCTGAAAACCTAGATCAAAAGCCAGATTTTTGAGACTGGGGAGTTATTTCCAAGAGTCTTCCCAGAAAAGAGCGTTGTTACCTTCATTAATTTCCCAGAAGCTGCGCTTTTGGATGATGGCTCGTTGCGAGTTGGCAGCTTTCCAAATGTGAGAACCAGGAATATCCTCATCAAATCTGATGAGCGAGTGCGTGGGATAATCTGGAGTGTATTTTTTATTCCATAGCAGCGACTAGGGAGTGTTTTTCTTAGAGATCCAGTTCCACCAGATTTTGGCAGAGAGGGCCTGGTTGTTTAGGCTAGGGTCCCTTATGCGAAGACCTCCTTTCGATTTATTTTTGCAGAGCATGTCCCAACTGACAAGAACCCATATGTTATTATTCCTGTTGCATCCCCACAAAAAGGATCTTTGCAAGGTTTTAATAGCTTTAAGAACCCATTTTGGGGCTGCTAAGATAGAGAAGAGGTAAAGGGGGATGCATTGCAGCGTGGATTTTAGCAGGACAACTCTACTGGGGAGGTTTAGAGTTCGGAAGGTCCAGGAGGAAAGGTGGAGTTCGAGTTTGTTCAGGAGTTCTTTCCAGGAAGAGTTCTTAAGAGCAACATCAAACAACGGGGATCCCAGGTATTTGGTGGGTAAGGAGGAAACATAAAAGCAGAGAATGCAAAAAATAATTTTTTGGGCGGCCTTACTCGTGTTAAAAAAGAAGATTTGGGATTTTTCTAGATTTAGGGAGGTTCCTGAAGCGACTTCGAAGGTGTTCAAGAGAGATTGAATTTTCCTTTCTTCATGCATAGAGGAGTGACCAGAAAAGAGATTGTCATCCACAAATTGCTGGTAAGCCAGAGGCGAGTCATTGTGAAGGGAGAGGCCTTTGAGAAAGTGATCAGAAAGAGCCGACTGGATCAACCACCCAAGGCCCTCAGCCATGAGAATAAACAAAAAGGGGGAGAGGGGGTCACCCTGGTGAATGCCCCCCGAAGGGGAGAAAGTGGAGGAAGGTGAACCATTGACCAGGATAGAAAAGAAAGCAGAGGAGAAAAGAAAAAGGATCTAGCGAACCCAATCCTAACAAAAACCAAAAGCCAGCAGAATTTTTTCAATGAAGGTCCAGCTAAGTTTATCAAAGGCTTTTGACAGGTCCAATTTAAGGATAATTCCCGGGGTTTTGGAGGTTTTTAGTGAGTGGACCACCTCATGGGCCAGAATAATACCATCAAGGATCTGTCTTCCTTCCACGTAGCCTGATTGCTCCGGCGAGATGAGGAGAGGTAAGAGGGGTTTTAACCTGTTAGCCACAACTTTAGAGATAATTTTGTAAATAACATTGCAGAGAGAGATGGGGCGGAACTTACCAAGATGAGAAGCACCTATTTCTTTAGGAATGACAACCATATGAGTGGCATTTAGAGCTAGTAAGATCCATTTTTTTTCCTTGATTCTTTTATGATTTCCAGTACTTCATTCTTGAGCAGATCCCAACAGTGGTGGAAGAAGTCAATAGTGAAACCATCCGGGACAGGAGAAGTGCCATCTACCATTTGTTCCACTCCCACTTCAACTTCTTGCAGTGATGTGGATTGCATAAGAGAGTGGTTGTGGTCGTTGTTCACTAAGGGGGGGGATGCAATGGGTGACCTTGCTGATCGCTTCAAGCTGATTGTGGTTCGGTTCAGAGAGGAGCTGACTAAAATGATGCGTTAGCTCATTGGATATATCTTGATGTTCCTCAAGCATGTCTCCAGAATTAGTGTGGAGCTTGCTAATCGTATTCTACATTATGTGTTGGATAGTGGATTTATGGAAAAAACTCGTATTGCGTTCACCATCTTTTAGCCACTTAACTCTTGCTTTTTTATTCCAGTATATGGATTCTTGATCACATCTTTTATTAAATTGGTGGAGAAGTTCTCTTTCTTGCAGCTTAGTATCAGGGGTAAAACCATTCTCCATGGCTTGGCATTGGAGAATTTCGAGGCTTTCTTGGATCACCACTTTGTCTTTGAAAATGTCACCAAAGGTATTTTTGTTCCAATTCTTGAGATGGCTCCGGAGCATTTTCAGTTTTTGATGCATTATAGCCATTTTCGACCTTCCTGAGACTGACATCTCGTTCCACCAGGCGGTGACAGTATCCAGGAACGTGGGATGGGTGAGCCAAAAATTTTCAAATCTGAAGGGTTTATGGAGGGAATGACCCTGACTATGCCAAGAGAGGGAAATGGGCCAGTGATCCGAGCCTACCGTAGGGAGTACCATTGTGTCCAGAAGCCCTCCCATAGTGAGGATAGATTCCGTGATGAGGAAGCGGTCCAGACATTTAGAAATTTGGTGGGGTCCACCTCTTCTATTGTTCCAAGTGAAATAGCCAGAGGAGGTTTGAATGCCAACCATTTCACATGAGTTTATCATAGAATTGAAGGCTTCATCCTCCCTAGAGAGGGATCTAGGGCCCCCTTTTTTTTCTTCCAGATTGGAGATCATGTTGAAGTCTCCGCCTATGATGATCAGAGAATCAATGTGCAGGGTCCTAAACTAGTCAATATGCTTAAGCAAATTTTTTTTTCGCCTGTGTTCTGAGGCCCATAAACATTCATTAGAAAGCCTTTGATGATGGAACCAAGAATGTGGAAAGAAGCATAAATCGAGTGCCTAGATGTAAGGGCGTAGTCGAGAGAGATAATGTGAGGGTTCCAGCTAATAGAGAGGCCACCTGAGGTGCCCTGCACATCTATAGCGATGGTGGTGTAGTTTTTCCAAATACAAGCCAAAATAGCAGAGACGGAGTCACTGGGACATTTGGTTTCTTGGAGGAAGAGGACAGAAGGAGTATCTTTTTTCAGCTTCATTTTCAACATTCTTTGTTTAGAGCGACCGTTGAGACCTCTAATATTCTAGGAGATGAGCTTCATTGGTTAATAGTGGGGGGGGGGGGGGGAGGAGAAGAATTTCGTTAATTGGGCATATTGGCCAGAGTCCACTAGAGTAGTGCATAAACGATTGATTCATTGTAGAGCTAATTTTATTCCTTTTTTCTTTGGATCTTTATGAGCTTTATGTTTCTATTTTTGGCCAGAGGTAGCAACTCCTAGCTTAGCTTTGATTAGTGCTTTGTGCAAAAGCTGAATCTGCTTGGGAGGAAAATATTTTCTAGTACAGGCATCCTCCGAACCAATGAGATCAAGCCCTTCTGGTATCACATTCGTCATATCTTCTTCCTCAGGGTTTTCCGAATTATGATTTGGCATGGGCATATCAGAATGCATTTTCTCTTGAGGATCAGAAGGGTTTTCTAGAGCCTTACCTGGAGATTGCTCTGATTGCTGAGAGGTGGGGTTTTCCTTTGATTTTGATGCCTGAAGATGAATCGGTACTTCATGATTTGAAATAGATTCATTGAAGGTATTTTCTGTATCTATAGAAGCTTCTTCCAGAACCTGAAAGCTGTTCGAGGTGGGTGCAGGGTGCTCTGGAAGCTTTTTTAACAACAGTCTTTTGTGGTTTCTTTTCCTTCGGGCCATATGATAGAACCCTTGCTCATCAGTGGTATGGAGGTTAGATTTCTCAGGAGATTTATTCATAGGACAGTCTCGAAACAAATGCCCATGTTCATGACATTTTCTGCATCTGAATGGGATATGTTCATAGTCAAGAGGTTGGATCCATTCAGTGTCTTCATGGGAGAGACAAATCGCATCAGGGAGAGCCTTTGCAATGTGCATGAAAACACAAATTCTAGCATATGAGGTAAATTTGTTCATTCGAGTCTGATCAGCAGTTTTAACAAAGGAGCCCAGAGTATTTCTGATCTCTTGAAGGATAGCCTCATCCCAATATTATTGAGGAAGAGAAAACATTCAGATCTAGACAGGGGCCTAGGAGAAGTCCTCTTTTTTGGGGCAGAAGCGTTCGACCCAGTTCCTGAGGTATAAGCTTGTAGAATTGAAGAAGTAGGGACCTCCTTCTTCCACTCGAGCCTTGTCTTCCAAATGATGAAAGATGATTGTGAAAAATCCTTTGGATCCTAGATACAAGTTAAAGTGTGCTTTAGGTTTCCATTTAGCAGCAATCCAACCCCAAAAAGCCTGTTCTATTGGCAAGAATCCCATAAATTTTTCGATAAGAGCATGATCTTTCATTTTTTGCGCTCTGGAATTAATCCTTTTCGTCGGCAGTGTTAAGCAGGGGTGCTCAGCTGAGCACGGAATACAATATTTATTATCTCTGGGAGGAATATTATCTTTGTCCAGGTTGGGGTCAGCGGCTGTCTTTCCAGTGGGCGATTTGGATTCTAACATGATGGGGATGTTCTCTAAACCGATTTTCAATGTGCTGCTGGGGTTCATGAGATTCTCTGAATTCAGGTTAGTTGGGTGAGGCAGGGAGGAGCCTGGATCACCCGCTCCCCCCCCTCGATGCGGACACCATGATGTCACGTAGCGCTGGGAAAATAACTACAAATCAAGATCTATACATAGGATATAGAGAAGGAGAGTTAGAGCACAGCGTAGGGTTTGGATCAGAGGGGAAATATTAAGATGGGTTCTTTGACCAAATTCTTTTCAAAGTTTTTAAATAACTCATTACATTCTGCACTTCGTTTAAATTCCATGTTTTCTTTGAGTAATTCCTCCACGAGGAATGTTTGGTCTGAGTAGTATTTGATTAAATTTTTTAATATGTAGTATGTCCCAAAAATATCCTTATTACGCATATTAAAACATAACCACTCACTTGTATCCTATATGATCAACAGTAACATAATCTTAGCAATTGTAATTGGAAAACATATTTATCACAATAGTTCCTTGGATATGGAGAATAAATTAACTTGTCAATATATGAAAAATGTACACTTTGAAACTTGGGATCTTGTTATCACCAAAAACTCGCACACATGCGAAAATTTCTCAAATCACATGGTAAAGCATCATCAACATACAACATGAATCCAATCGAAGAAATCTTCACAAGATATAAAGAGCATATTGATTCCAAAATGGCCCCAAAACAGTCAAATGATAGAGCCACACGATTAAATATTTGCTTATACGTGCTACAACATGCATCTCTAGAGAAATACCCTCACTAAAGTGTGGAGTTTCATTCAAGATCCTTGCAATTGACAAAAATGGCATGATCTCACCCACCAACAATGCATTGAAGACTCATGAAAGCTCCACCTACTCAATGAATTTGAATTTTGGCCCTCAACACACTTGGTTTCCTTAAATGGTCTCTTGGTGTACTTTGGAGCCAAAACGTGGTCTATTGGATCCACATTATGATCTTATTATTTCTTGGACACCTCTTGGCCTATAAAATAAAGCTGCAGGCATACTTATTGTAAAAAGATATTTTGAGTAAGGTTATGCTACTAGAATTGTGATTGAGCTTCCTCATAGCTCACCTCTTCCCTCTTGTCAAGCATTTCCCAAATCCCCCTTTCCTCCTTTGCTCAAGGGGCACGTGTTCTTCTAATTTGGTTCCTTAACCATTTTGCAAACAACTTTGGAAAAGAAAGGCCTCCCTTAGGAAGATTGTTTTCCTCATTTTGGAGCTGACATCTGTAAGGTGTTGTACTAGCTTGACCATTTGGAATTATACAAGTGGTTTGGCTCACATTGTTTCCTGGATTTTGCATTCTCCACTGCCTTTACCATTTTATTTGTCATTTTTATCATTTTCTTTATTTTGTTGCATGTTTCACTAACAATCTCTTGCAGAATCACTTGGGTCAATATCCTATCACTTTCACCACCCAAAGGGGATCCAAATAATGAGGCCTTGTTGCAGCCTACATGGCCTTTCCCCTCTCTAAGTGGGAAGGAAGAACTCATGTGCAATATTTCCCACAACACAGCCATCATTGACTAAGGTTTCAAACCTCCTCATAGGACTTCATCGACTAGTAATAATCATGGTCAAAAGGACTAGTAATGATGATGAAGAAGATGATAACAATGATGATCATGTCTATGATGATGATGAAGATGATAACAATGATGATGATGACGATGATGACAACGAGAATGATAATTAACTAATTAAATAATTACGATGATGATTACAATGTTGATGGCGATGTGCTGACGACGACGACGATGTGACTATATGATGTTGATGGTGGTGATTGTTTGAGAATGATGATTGTACTCATAACAAGCAATGATGATAGTGAGAAAGTGACAAAGGAGAAGAGGTAGAGGTCAAGGGTACCAGATAGGAACAAATTCTTTTGACCAATTAATGATGACAATGATGATTTGGGAATGATGAATGTGCTCATAACATGTAATGATGATGATGAGAAAGTGATGAAGGATAAGAGGGAGAAATCAAAGATATCAGATAGGAACAAATGCTTTTTGATGCATTGATGATTATTAAGACAATATTGACTATATTAATGCTGATGATGATTGTCTTGATGATAATGACAACAATGAAAATGATGATGATGATGTGATATCATGTGGCATTGTTGATGACAAATGTTTTTTTGACTCACTAATATTAATGATGACTGAAGATGATGATATTGACTCTATCAATGATGACGACAACGATGAATGCACTAATGATAATGACAATGATGATGATTATGGGATATATATTATGATGAAAATGATGATGAAAAATGGTTTGACTCAATGATATTGATGATGAAAAAGGGTTTTTTTCAATGATAATGATGATGAAAAAGGGTTTTGACTCAATGACAATGATTATCAATGAAGAGTGTACTAATGATGATATGAATGCTAAAAAATGATGATCATCATCATAAACATCATCATCCACGATATTTACACTTATTCATAAGCAAGAGACAACCCAACCCTTCCAGAAACAACCAAGCACATAGACCTTGACTAGTTGGAGTTTCTAGACATAAAATAGGCTTGTGAGCCATGACCCCAACCAGATTAGATATTTGAGAGCTCGAGGAAACCCTAAGAAACTCATAGAGATATAGATAAATGAGATCTCGCCTACAAAAGAGATAGAGATAAGGGAGATAAGCTCAGGGGACAAGCAATGTTGTCAAAATTCGTGACCACCTCTACATTTGGTTGTGTAGGGTTCTATTTTATGTCAAAATATTGTTTGAAAGCAATGGATTAGAACCCATGATTTCATCGTGGCCAAGATTATGACAAATGTGTGATAAAAAACACTCTTGTCTCTTTTATTTGACTCATATTGACTACATTCATCACAATGACTATGCTTCTCCCAGTTTCTTGTTCGAGAGATTCCATTATTATCTGAAGAATATAAATTTCCTCAAGTAGAATTCCCAACATGCTTCACTTTTGATATACCAGAATGACATAGGGAATTCGATGAATGATAAAAGAGGCATGTGTGATGCATGATTCAAGGTGTTTTAATCATGTATAATCAGTGGTTATATGAAATTTAGTAGTGATAAATTGGTCAATATGGAAAGGAATCACTGTAACATACCCCAAATACCTTAATAGAATCTCAAGGTTGGTAGTATAAAAATTACTTATTATAGTGTACACTTAATCACATCAAGCTAATTAGAAGCCATTGTCTACTTAACCATAACCATTCTTTTAATATAAAGAATCTACAACATATAATCACTTTAATACTAATTCTACACAAGCAAATCGTATTGAAATTATAATAAGATATAACCATTACACTAGTCGCAAGACTATCCTTTGAATGAGGTAACGATAACACATTAACCCTGTCTTTTGGGTCATAGTTAACACCCTTCATAACAAGGAACCCAAAGATGACACATGAGTCTCCTGAGTGGAGCAAACAACAAGGTTAGATACATTTTAGATAATAAAAGAAACTAATTAAAAGTATGCATATATACAACTGATTTACTCTACATTGTTTTCCGAGAGTTATCCCCATGCTTTCCATAGCCTATGCAGCCACCACTTGAATTCATGTAGCTCAACATACATATTAGTTCTATTTATCAGCCTAAAAATCCAAGAACATATGTTTCATGATAAACTTAAAAGCAAGATAAATCAATCGTATAAACAGAGCTAACTATTACATATACTCCTTTTAGAAAGTGTGTCTATGACTTTCCTCCAAACCATAGGATTCATTTGACGTATGGTTTTCGTCTAAATCCACCCCCGAGTTGGGTGATGAGTCCACTAAGGTTCGAGGTTATAAGCAGAAACTCTCCAAGTTTCAAGTTAAGATAGTATTGTAATCAAGGGATACTTTGTCTATGAGTACGAGACTTAACATTCTTAGTCATCGTAAAATTTTAAATGCATTAATCATGACTAATCACTCATTATACTTTGTTCATAAACACAATGGCATGTCAACATTCAATTACACCATTACATCGTAGTACTCAAGCAACCATGTCTCTTTATAGTTCCAATATTGCTTAATCCCCAATACCATAGTGCAATCTTACTAGTAGGTAATATAATTATCCCACCATTTACTTACACCACAATTATTTATAATCACCTATTTCATTCAAAAGAATAGATGTGTAACAATCTAGTAGGTTATGCATGCACTAATATAAGGACCTTTCTTTGACTAGTATATATATATCCTTTCTCTACCATTTCCTATTAACATCAAATAATTTCCTATTTATTATAAGGAAAAACACCAGTATATTTAATGTGAAAACTGCTTTATCTCAAGCCTATTGGATACCATTCCAAATCGTCGGATACATTAACATGTGAATGGTCTTTCCAAAACCCAGGAAACCAAATTCTTCAGTAATGAATTGAAATTTCAGGCATAATGTTTATATGCATATCCAAAAAGTATGAAAAGGCATTTGCAGGCATCCATTCTTACAATCAAATCCATACAGTATAAAAAGGAAATCACAGGCATTGATTCCTAGGTTTATACATGCTGATCAAAATCTATTACAAACTGGATTCAGATCTCACATATTCATAAATCACGGGTAGATTTTTTTTTGTTTCAAATCGACAAAGCTATTTCAAACTGAAATTGTAGGCATAAACAACCAAATCACAGATAATCAAATGAGATCTACATCAACTTCATTTCCAGGCTTCTTAGTAAAATGAAAACACGAGCATCATCAAATGAGATTTATATAATCTTCATTTCTAGAAATCGTTGGCTTAATAATGAAATGAAAAAACGCAAGCATTAACTAAATCACAGATAAATCAAATGAATATACATAAGATACATTTCCAGAATCACTAGCTTATTAATGAAATGAAAATGCAGGCATCAACTAAATCACAGATAAATCAAATGAACCTACATAAGATTCATTTCCAAAAATCACTGGCTTATTAATGAAATGAAAAAACGCAAGCATCAACTAAATCGCAGATAAATCAAATGAATCTACATAAGATTCATTTCCAAAATCGTTGGTTTATTAATGAAATGAAAATGTAGGCATCAACTAAATCACAGATAAATCAAATGAATCTTAATCAGATTCATTTCTAGAAATCATAGGCTTCTCAATAAAATTGAAAATGCACGCATCATAAGATGATAAATCAAATGAGATATATATAAGCTTCATTTCCAAAAATCATTGGCTTATTAATGAAATGAAAAAACGCAGGCATCAACTAAATCACAGATAATTCAAATGAATCTACATAAGATTCATTTCCAGAATCATTGTCTTATTAATGAAATGAAAATGCAGGCATCAACTAAATCGCAGATAAGTCAAATGAATCTACATAAGATTCATTTTGAGAATCGTTGGGTTATTAATGAAATGAAAAATGCAAGCATCAACTAAATTGCAGATAAATCAAATGATTCTACATAAGATTCATTTCCAGAATTGTTGGCTTATTAATGAAATGAAAAATGCAGACATCAACAAAATCATTAACAGGTCCAACGCAGGAAATCGTTCTAAGTTTAGATATCTTTGAACTGATTCTGAATCCAAAGTGTAGGCAACAATTAAATCTCAGGCAAATCATAGGTAAATCGGGACATAGAGACACTTCAAGATCTCAAACTCCAGGAAGATAACATACGAGCAATGGTAGTTTAGCTCCGAGCATTATTAACAGGTTGACTTAGGAAAATGAGTATATCAGATAAAATCGTATCAAAACTCATATGTTCATCGAATATTAGAAAAAAATCTGAATTGAAGATATAAGATCATGTATGTTCAGATCTATCAGAAACCCAATGAATGGCACGCATACAAGAAACATTCTATAATGCATATGAAAAATCATGCATATTCGGAGCTGTTTGAAATCCTGCATATATATATATATATATATATATATATATATATATA
>LPNX011218518.1:49817-63910 GCA_001517045.1 Pseudotsuga menziesii
ATACACGAAATCTCTCCAATCGCAATGGTCAAGTGATGGCCTGAAGTTATTAATAAATTGAAATACGAAATTTCAACAACTTACAAACCAAATTTCTCATTCAGAGGAACTTTAGCAGCATAACATTAATCTTCCAATAAGAATGGGAAATCGAAAAACCACCCTTTTCGCTGATACGACTCGGACTTCTGCTTTCGAAGTTTCGGAATTCACTTTCTTCTGCACAATTCAGATCGAATTATAACTGTTGATCTGGTCTAGGTCTCTCCACATCCATCGGATCTTCTATACCATTCAACTTCGTGATTTCCTCAGATTTCTTGCGCAAAAAAAAAAAAAAATTCTTCCTGTGATTGAATGATTTAATAGAATAAATCTAATGGGATCATACACAGATGATTACAAGAGTGTTAAGGATGAAATATCATCAAAAATTGATCAAACATAAGAAGAGTTATATGCTATGTTCTTCATTATTCAAAAAATTGATAGGTTTACAGTATATTAAGATTCATCCATTCGCTCACGCTCAGGGCGTAGCTCACTCCTATAAATATTTTTCTAAATGATCATACACACTTTGATCTCTCATTAACTCTCATATTGATTTATTCCTATTACAAATTATTTATAAAATCACACTACTCTTAACAGATTCGATTGGGCTAGATCGGGATGTCTAATTAAAGAAAACTCAGATTGACAAAGTTCAATCCTTGATGATTCCACGCAGGGGATCAAGGAGAACAAGGCATTCTGCAACTTATTGGAAAAATAAACTAACCCTATCTTACTTAATTTGGAACCTCATCTTCTAGAACCTAGGTCACAAGGCACGCGATTCAAGATGTTGAGTTGGATTCTCCTGCATCATAATCCTGAGGAGTAAAATAATTTCCCATGAATTCTTCAAAATGTATATTATACTTTGAAATTTCTGACTCTTTCATCCAAACTGCATCCTCAACAGGCTGATTTTTCCACTTCACCAAGTATTGAAAATTTGTTTTGTTTCTGGTTTTCTTCAAAATTATCTTGTCAAGAACAATTTCAAATTGAGGTTGTTCTTTCTGAGGAATTTGTCCTTTCCAGTCTATAGATGAATCATCTTCTTCTAAGGCAACTTCACCTGTCTAGGTGCCTGCATCTTTAAAAGGATAAAGATCTGAAACATTAAAAATTGGTGAGATTTGAAGATCAGAAGGAAGCTCAAGTTCATAGGAATTTGCAGAAAACTTCCACAAAATATTACAATGTCCAATTTTCTTAAGTTTTAGTCTGTTATAAGTTCCCCTTGGGAATATTTCTTTTTCCAGATAAGCCATTACCAAGTCTCCAACCTGGAAGTCCACTTCTCTTCTTTTCAAATCTGCCCTCTATTTATATTTTGTTAAACTCTCCTGTAACCTTTTCTTAACATTTTCTTGTAACTCATGCATACTGACTGCAAAATCTTCACCCTCTACACTTCTCTTTTCAAGCTTTCCCAAATCTCTAAGCTCATACACACCTCTTGGATGAATTCCATAGATAATTTGGAAAGGACTCATACATGTACTTCTATTGGGTGAATCATTATAGGAAAACTAAGCTTGAGACAAAGCCAAGTCCCACTGTTTTGGATTTCCATACACTAGACTCCTTAGTATGTTTCCCAAGCTTCAATTTACCACTTCAGTCTGACCATCAGTCTGAGGATGATAAGTAGAACTGAAACTAAGATTGGTTCCCAGCTGTTTCCATAGAGTCCTCTAGAAATGGCCAACAAATTTTGTATCCCTGTCATACACAATACTTAATGGCAACCCATGCAAATTTACAATTTCAGAGAAAAATAAATTTTCAATGTTTGTTGCATCATTAATTTTATTACAAGCAATGAAATGATCCATGTTGGAAAATCTATATACAACAACATAAATGGATTCATGTCCTCTCTGAGTTCTAGGCAACCCTAAAACAAAATCCATACTGATTGAATCCCAAGGCCTAGTTGGAATAGGCAAGGGCTGGTATAGTCCAGTGTTCTGACTTCTTCCCTTTGCATGCTGACAAACCTTGCATATTTCCACAAACTTCTTCACATCCTATTGCATCCTTGGCAAAAAATAGAAATTAATCACTTGAGAAAAAGTTTTATCTTGCCCAAAATATCCTTCCAATCCTCCATTGTGTTTTTCCTATATCAAATTTTCCCTCATTGAACATCTTGGAACACATAAATTACTATTTTTGAACAATAGACCTTCGTGCAACATGTAGTCTAACCACTGGCTCCTGTTATGGGTAACGGGATCTTTACAAGCAATATAAATATATTTTAAATCTTCATCCTCTTGATATATATCAATCAAATTGCCAAACCCTAAAGTACTAATTTTGAATTCTTGCAATATCAAATTTACTTGGTTTAATGCATTAGCAAATTTATTTGACTTACCACTTATGTGCTTGATCACAAAAGTAAAATTATGTAAAAACTCTACCCATTTTACATGTCTTTGATTTAACTTTGGTTGATTGTTTA
Source organism: Pseudotsuga menziesii (assembly GCA_001517045.1). NCBI lineage: Eukaryota > Viridiplantae > Streptophyta > Pinopsida > Pinales > Pinaceae > Pseudotsuga > Pseudotsuga menziesii. The sequence continues at coordinate 52,345 of LPNX011218518.1, forward strand.
TAAATTGCAAGGCATGATTGTCAGAATACAGTATAAATTCTTTGGGCATTAAATAATGCCTCCATTTCTTTAGAGCCTATACCACATCATACAATTCCTTGTCATATGAGGAATATTTCTGTTTGGCTTCATTTAGTTTTTCACTAAAATATGCTATTGGACTCTGCTCTTGACTGAGAACTTCCCCTACTGTTGTTCCACTGGCATCTGTCATTAGGCTGCCCTTAATGATCAGTGGACAAATCCACTAGGGCACACTTGTTTCATGGATTAGGTTTGCACTTATTTCTTCAACACTTTTGCATCCTAATAAAATATTTCATCAAATGTTTTTTAAACATTCCAAGTGCAGACATTTTAAAAATTTAATAAAAAAAAGGCATAGGTAAGTGCAGAAAATTATATTAACGTCCAACTAATGACCATTGATGCAGGTCAATGGAAATTCCAAGTACAATGATGTATGGAAGATAACATTTTCTTGCAGTGAAGTTATACATATTAATTTACATAAAACATAAACAATAACAATATTATAACTAATGAAAAGAACAATAGCAATGTACAAGAAATAAAGCAGTAATAACAATACTAATAAATTTAATAACTAGTTAACAAAGAACAGTAATAAAGCTAGTCTAGAACTGTTTGGAGCATAATTATATTTGGATACTTTTACGTTCAGATCTTGTCACTGAAAGGACAAGTCACCAAAGGAACATATGGCATACCTTGATAGAGAGTAGGTTAGAGTGTTGTAGGTTGAGGTTAGATACATGTAGTAGAAAGCAAGATATCTCAGTCACCATGTGTAAATACCCTAGTAGGATAGTAGCAGAGATATTTATCCCAAAACACAGCTAATCAACCTTAAAAGATCACAACTTCCTCTAGCATAATTAACACCAAACAAGTCATGCACAAAAAGGTAAGGTCAAATTAGTCATGGCCTAGCTAGGAGAGGTTACAACAGTCCACTTTCAGGATGAGAGAGGTCATCACAGTCCATGGCCCATCTAAAAGAGATCATACATAGTCACAATCCATTAGGATACACCTTACATAGTCACAAATAAGATTTAGAATCCCCAGAGGGATGACGCCAAAGCTAACAGTCCAAGAGTAGCCCACAGAACTGAACATGGGCTATATTTTCAGCAGAAAAATGGTCTTGGACCAACCTAATACAGTCACGGGTCATCTTCATAAAGTCACGACCTAACATGGCAACATGAGAGACACCACACATTCCATGGGCCAGATGCATTAGGTTACATGTTATCAAGAGAGACACCACACAGTCCACAGGTCATATGCATAAGGTCACAACTCAGCACAACTCATGATTCGGAAAATAAGGGAGCACAAAGAAATCCTTAAACTCAGATTTGGTAACCCAGGGGTGAAGCAGTGAAAACCTAGCAACATACTTCTTGACACCAAACATAAATATCTGAGTTGATATGTATCTTCTTTGATGGATCCATATTGAAGGGTAAGACTTGTTTTTATAACTTGAAAGGACTGATAAGGGGTATTTCTTCAAACCAAACTTTTAGGATGATTACCAATAAAACAAAAATAGGTTGACTTAGTATAGGGTACCAAAGGTCAAAACGGTCACATAAATAACAACAATAAAAACAATAAGGTTAGGTCATCATATCAAAGAGTTCATGGTACCACAAACAATAAGGGTGATATTACCAAAATTACCATAAGTTAACTAAGGGTCACAACAAGGTGGTAAGGCAACCCCCATACCCATAAGACCAAGGTGTACGATAAAGGTGGGGAGCCAACCCCTTTTACCTACAGGACCAACAGGACCAACCAAGGACTTTAATCTTTTCTCTCTCAAGGTATATCGTCATGTGTGTTCCATATATATTTATCATCACTGTATAAGGAGAAGATCCAATATGGATAATGCTCCACTAGAAAAAAGGATACTATAAAATACTATATAAATATATAGAGAGAAAAGAGAAGAAGCAAAGAGGAGATGAATGGTAACATAAAACCATGCAAGTGAAAACACTCTACTCCCACTATCTGTAGTAAATAACCATGAGGACAACAATATACTTTTGGCGGAATTCATAATGAAGTAGGATTCTATAATGATATCTCAACATCTTGATAACACAAAAATATAATGCATAACAATGAAATTCAAATAAACCCATCTGATTAATGCTTTTGATTACTTGCAAAAAAAAAAATTAAAATATAAACAGTCTAACAAAAGAATATGCCATTTTCAATCAGATGTTAAGATATAATTTTTATCAAATTCAACATTAAACATATTGATATTACATCATATATGGTTTATTCAACATTAATCAATTTATCACTTGTCAGTGAAGTCTGGTCAGAAGTGGAGGATATCACAAGGTTGTAAGAAGGTTTAACAGGTTTGATTCTATAGATGATTGCTTAAAGTTTTTGGTTTACAAATAAGTGAATTAAAACCCTACGTGGCTATACAAATGGTAGTTTCTTGCGGAAATTGGTTGTCCAGAAACTCTGCTATCTTCATTGATAGGGAGATTCCCACCTTTCAATGCTCTATGCAGGTTATAGGGAGATTCCCACCTTTCAATGCTCTATGCAGGTTATAGGGAGATTACCACCTTTCAATGCTTTATGCATGTGCACTCGGTCTTTGAAGGGATTGAAAAACAAATCATGAATAAAATAGGTTTAAATAGATAAAACTAGGCATTGTGGTTTTTTTATGGTTCCATGCAGGGGAATCCAGTGCTGAGCAAGGATGAGGATATCCTTTATCTCAACAACACTTTTTCAATTTAGAGCAGGTTTGGGATAGGGCTCCAATAGTTATGCAGAACTTTTGGTTTTGAAACTTCTCTTGAAATTTGTTGTTGAGCACAATGTTTATCAACCTGTAGATTTTTGGAGACACTTTAATCATAATAAATTGGATGTGTGGATCTTCTAAACTGGGCATTTTAGCTCCAACTCCAGTTTTTGAACAAATAAAGAGAATGAACAATGTTCTAGGCCATCCCAATCTTTTAGAGTGATGATATGATTATAGTCACTGCAAAGGAAAGTAGGCAATGGAAACATCTCACATTTTGATTTAAACTACTGAACTCACAGAATAGTTTGATGCAAAGAAAAAATGAGCCTTGTGTAGGAAAAATATGTAAAAGGACATAATTCCAACATAAAAATGCAAATTAGGAATTAATCCAATGCATGCTTAGTTTAGTTTTTCTCAAGTAACTGAAATGGCTTTGTTATTATAGCATCGATGAGCAATTAGCTATGGTTCAACTACCTTCAAGATTCTGCTTCAATTGAAAATGTGAATACATTTTTTTCCCCATTGAAACAAATAAACATCCGAGTGGAATTCTAACTATAATCATTGCAAAGGAAAGTAGGCAATGAAAAAACTGTAATGGACATTAATCCAATATATGCTTTGTAACTTAGCTTAGTTTCTCCCATGCATGTGAAATAACTTTGTTATTATAGCACCGATAAGCAATTACATATGGTTCAACTAGCTTCTAGATTCAGTTTTAATAGACAATGTGAATAAATTTTTAGCTAATTAGACTTTTAATGCCAAATTTCCAGATCTGGATTTTACTCAAAAATAAGGTGAATACATACCTGGAAAATTCGATGCACTAACAACAATGGAAAAAAGTGTCCTCCACAACTTCAACTTTCTCCTTGGTATTGCACAAACTAAGCATACTTCAATGAACAAATATAAACTGTTATAGATTCCTTTCAGGAGATAATATTGAGTGTATTTGGTAGATATTAGACCTCACACAAGAAACTGTTGTGCATGTGTCTAGACACATCAAGGGAAAACAACCTCATGTGTTGCGGGAAGCCGTGCAGGGTGTTGAGGCCTACACTCAAAATATCTTGTATAGGGTAAATCAAGAGGTGGAATTCATGGAGGCCAAGGTCAAGACACAACATTGAGAGCAGCACAAGTTCAGTATTGATGGTGAAACCTTATGATGTATTTTCTACATTGGGAGTAGTCATGCTCAGGATATAAAGTATGGAAAAATTCTATATCTCTACTAGCACACAAAATTTATGTTGCCTCGGATCCTTAGGGAGAAAAATTTTGAAAGCATGAGCATTCAGAGGCAGACGACAGGCATCCAAACTCAATGTCAGTTGATGGAACACAAACAAGATACTCTAGCTAGATAAATATGGGCTTGGAATTTTGCCAAACACTTAGGCAACAACCCTCTAAGATGCCCTATGGCTGATTTTTACTGATTTGGTTAAGTTTGGGTCGTGTTTTGTATGGGGTTTTTCCAGATTTCGAACATCAACAATTTTTTAACAATAGAAGGTGCACATAATAATATTCCATTGCATTTATCTCAAGGAAATGTCATTCAAGACAAATTATGCACAAGCTGTAATTTTTATTCAACCTCAACAGCAGTATACAGGGGCACTAAAAATTAGACTTATAATGTCATTTCCAAACCACTTCTAAATAACCAAACGACTCATATTTTCAATAACAGATTCAGACCTGTGTGTACTTGTGGATGACAACCCCCTTCAAGGGGTAAAATACCTTCAGTGTGTCACGATTTTTCAGTGTTTAGAAATTATTTATGACAATCTATCACTAAGGTTGTTATTACCATTGAGCCTCTTGTGTAAGTGTTGAGAATCATGGATGGAAAAAACACCAATGGGATACATTTATGACAGCATGGATAGGGCAAAGCGATCGTTGGGCCTTTGTATCTGGGGGTTGAAACTAGATAAAGTCCCAAAAAGGAACATGAATCTATATTCTCCATTTCGTGCAGTGGGAGCACATCTAAATCCCAACTTATTCTATAATGATAAGTCGAGCATTCAAAGAGATTCAGAGGTGATAAGATATGTAATGATTTACATTGAGAGGATGTTCTTGGATCCAACAATTCAAGACAAGATCAATATGCAACAATATTTGTATAAGGATTTTGCTGGAATATTTGGATTTAGTTCATCTAAACGATTTAAAGACAAGAAAATGCTAGGTAAGATTTCATTTGTAAATTGTTTTAAAATTGTGTATATTTTTTAATCAAGTTTAATTGGAAAAAATGTAATCTTTGTCTTTTTGTAATAAAAGCATTGGTGGACAAATGAAAACTAGGAAGTGTAACAAGTTGGAGCATGAGCTACTAGACAAGTTAGTATTTATTTACTACAGCCTTTGCCTGCTCACAAAATCATTATGAACACATAATGTGGAACCAATTGCATTGGATATGATTGATCCAAAATCTATTTGGATCACAGAGGATGAATCTCTTGATGATTTGCGTTAGCTTATAACACAACCTGGCAATGTATCTGCCACACTAGTATTTGACACACCTGACATGCTGACACCACATTGGATAAGATTGATCTAGAATTAGATTAGGTCACCTAGAGGCAAGGATGAATATATTGAATATTTGAGTTGGACTAGTACATAGCCTGAAGATCTCTCTGGAACACTAGTATTTGACACCCCTAACACGTCGACATATTATATTCCACCTGAGACAAGTGGACTAGGAGTGACTAGTGCTGCAGGCCCTAGCTCTTTTAAGGGCATGCTAGGCATCCTCGAAGATGAGAATTGAGATTGGAGACATTGTCTATATTTATTTTATGATCATGTCATGATTAATGTAGTGCAATAGTTGAATTGTTAAACTTGGTATTATTTGATGGATTGCAAGCTATTTTACCTAGGTCTTTTTCTTTGCTTGGTAGGATAGTTTTGCACCTAATCTTTTTAAGCCTTGAGTTTTTATTCCTTTTATCCTAAGTTTTGACCTTGTTTTGAATTCATGTTTAAAACTTTAGGTATTGTTAACATTTTTAGTTCCTAGCTTATGCTCCTATAAGTGTTTCGAGTTCATTCAAAGTTTTATAGTTCTTTTAAAATATATCATATTGATTACTATGTCAAGCTGGCAGCACATGATCATTATTCAAGAACAGGATAACCTACCAACTCAACAAGGACGAGATGTTTTGCGGGTTTTCATTATGATTCTAGGAGACTTCGAGCTATGTTCTCATTACCATTATTTGACATATACTATTGACAGTACTGGTTTCAAACACTTGGACAAAACCATCTCCCTTCATGATTTTTCAATTACATTTTGTACTCTGAAAAAAGGAGAGTCGAGAAACTATGGTTTTGCAAGAATGAGGGTTCTTTAATACTTCTCAGAGATTCTGTTCTAGTGTTGCATCTGCAGTTTACAATCCATCCATGAGTGTGGATAGAAGAACTCAGCTGCGTGGTCATTTGTTGATAACATAACCCTCGGATGTCGAATGGATGCAGAAATTTCCTCTAGCCCTGGAAAGAGTGAAGAAGATTGGATGGTATAATATGTTCGAAAGGATTGCAGAACATCATATTGAGGTTACTAAATCATTCTGTCAGAGTTTTGATGGATCTAGGGTTCAAGTTGGGGGTTTAAATTTTACAGTCATAAAGGAGTCCATCTCGCATGTTATTGATGTTCTTCCAGAAGGGGAAAGGTGGTATAAAAGGCAAACAATCAATGAAGACTATAGCCAATACATGTTACCTGCTCATAAAAATCCAGACTGGAGCTAGGGCATCCAAAGGAGTTTTCTTTTCAAAGAATGGCAGGATGTATTGCAAATCATCCAAAGGTATGTCACTTGTGAGGGACATTTTGGCACTGTTTATCGTTTTCACATGCGATTTCTGCAGGAAGTAATAGGTGAAAACAAACTAAACCTCCCTTTATATTTATTGAAAATTTTGGAGAAGATGTCTTTTAGGGTTCGAAACCATCCTATCTCCTCTGCTAGTAAAATGTTCCACCATGGATTAGTTAAGTTTTTGATTACCCAGGAGTTAGGAAAACTAGAAAGGTCATGGACCCATTTTCTCTTCTGGGGGGGTTTCAAAGTTAATCTTAAATCTGCAGAGAAAAGAAAGAGGAATAGGGTTGTAGAAACTTCTGACAGTACTGAAACCAAACCCTTGTCTAAAAATAAATCTGGAGATTGTGATGAACAAACAGATCTTGAAGAGATAACCTCAGCACAGGAAGTAGAAAAAGAAACTGAATGGAAAAATAATGAATTTTCATTGTTAGGTTCTGTTGATAAAACACAAATAGTCGAGGAGATAACTTCAACACAGTTACCTGAAGAAGAAATTGACTGTATAAAAAATGGCATTCCAGTTGTAGGTTTTGAAATGCAGACAACTAAAAAGGGATTGATTCATACTAAAAAGGTTTCAAAACATACAGAGTTTTCATTTAAACCTTTTAGGCCTAAAACTAGACCAGTGAACAAACTTCGGATGAATATGAAGGCATTATTAAAACCTAGGTTTAATAAAAAGTAGGTGATAAGTGTTCAAGACAGTTCTAGTGATGATGAGGAAAGTAACAGATCTAAGGAGTTAGAATTATCCCTCCATCAAGTCTTTGAAAACATTAATCAAAGCTTAAAACAAATTCCATATCTAGCCCCTAAAAGTTGCATTTATAACTCTAGTGACATAGAACATAATAACTTATCAAAACTTCCTGAAACTGAGGTTGGTAAAGTACTAAAAAAACATGCAGAATGCAATGAGTAGGTTCTTACAGAGCAAGAAAAGGAAAGGGTTGCAAATCTTAGCAAAAGGAAGGTTACAGATGAAGATACAGGAGACAGTATCCTATAATTGAAACAGGGTAAAGAATACAGAGAGATTGAGCAGCTTAGAAAACAAATGAATATTTAATCCAGATCAATGATCAATTGGTCAAAGCAAATACAATGTTGAAGGAAGATTTGCAAGAAGTAAATCAGAATTTTGCTGAGCTAGTCCAAGTTTCATAGGAAGCAGTTAAAAGGAGGAAATTGGTGCAAGAGGAGAATGATCAGTTAATGAAGGACAAAGAGGAGATGACAGCAAAGCTATGTGGCATGAAGAAGGACATTAGGAGGTTGCAATAAAATTCAAGTGCGCTAGATGGGATAGCCACATTAGCTGAAGCAGCAAGAAGGATTTGAAATGATCCTCACTTGACACATTTCATTAAATAGGTTCCTTTTTTATTTATATTTTGTCTATATTTAGAAAAACTTAGCCTTAGAAAGTGGATCTGATAAACAAACTTTGAGATCCCATCTTTGATTTCTGTTCTATATATTTTGTAATATTTTGGAGAAAATGGAGACACACATGGGAGTCGGTCCTGGGAGACTGTGCAGACATTTATGTTTACTTCTGTAGGAGCTTCTTTTGCATTTTGAATGACTTTTAATACATTATATGGAGCTAGGCCTTTGATCTAATTTTTTTATTTATTCTTCAGTTCAATTTGAACTCTTCATGCTATGAATGTTGTGTAGATGTTTTCTATGTTTCATTTCATGTATGAATGTGAATATTAAATACTTATTGATATTTGAAAAGTGTTTTCAAAAACCAATATTATTATATATGTGCTACAAATATGAACTGTTAGTTTACTGTTTGCAGTTGTATATATGTTAAAACTGATCTTCTGTACCTTTTATAATTTTCATTCATTCTTGCAAGATTCTTGCCTTTTACATCTGTATTGATGAAGTTTTCAGACATTGTCTTCTACCTTGTTATCCCTACACTTTTGATTTGCATTGTTATCCAAACAAAACCTATAAAAAAACAGTCTTTTACTTGAGGTGCCTAAACACTACTAACCCCATAGTCTAGGTAGCAGACTTTAGGGAAAACATCTTTTGGCGACCATACTGGGGAGGAAGCATACAATTCTTCCTTGGTTATCATGATAGGTCTGATGTGTTGGGTGGCTATCATCAGATAATCGGTTTTTAGACTACAAATCACTTTCACCTATTCTAAATAAAGAAAAGCAGTTGTGGCTCCTAAGAATATTGGGACTAGGGCAAACCCCTCATCACCTTTAAACTTGGAAAACTAACTAAAATATGTAAGTGTCGAGGCCTGTAACCAGCATGAAAAAGGGTTGGCTCTGTAGGGGAAATCCTTGCAGAAGTAAGGTACTGCATCCAACATGAAAAAGGTTTGTCTCTGTAGTGGAAATCCTTGCAGAGGCAAGGTGATGCATCCAACATGAAAAAGGGTTGGCTCTGTAGGGGAAATTCTTAGAGAGGAAAGTTACTACATCCAGCATGAAAAAGGGATAGATCTGTAATGGAAATCCTTGCAGAGGCAAGGTGTTGCATCCAACATGAAAAAGGGTTGTCTCCGTAGGGAAAATCCTTGCATAGGCAAGCTACTGTACCCGGCATGAAAAATGGTTGGCTCTGTAGTGGAAATCCTTACAGAGGCAAGGTGTTGCATCCAGCATGAAAAAGGGCTGGCTCTGTAGGTTAAATCCTTGCAGAGGAAAGGTACTGCATCCAACATGAAAAAGGGCTGGCTCTGTAGTGGAAATCCTTGCAGAGGCAAGGTGTTGCATCCAACATAAAAAAGGGTTGGCTCTATATGGAAAGTACTTGCAAGGGAAAGGCAGTACATCCAGCATGAAAAAATGTTGGCTATGTTGATGAAGACCTACATGCAGGCTAGGCCTACAACCAGCATGAAAAAGGGTTGGCTCTTTCTAACTTCCTATGACGAGAAGAATTGAGAGATAGTACCATTTTCTCGAGATAGCAGGAGCACTGATGATGATGATAATCTAGTGATGATCCAGATTTGATGATGATCCAATGATGATCCAACTTTGATGAACGATCTAGTGATGAAGACTTGTGCTGATGAATTGTGTCAAGAGAATATCTTCCTAGTTAAGAGGGAGTGTTGATGTATTTGTAACTTCAGAATGTATTCACTTGTATATTTTATATATTGTATTTCAATGTACCCCGATGTTCCTATCAGGAGAATCATTAATGTAATCAAGTCATGTAAAGTCATAGAGGTTAACCCTCCTTTGTAAGTCTGGGAAAAAGTCCCCACAGTTGAGGGGTATTAGGGTTATTAGACTCTACTAGTGAGGTCGGCCCTGGAAGAGTAAAATTCAAAAGGAAAAAAGGTATAAATAGAGAGTGAGACTATATATTTGTAACATACACTCACTTAAATGTAGCGCATGAGAGAGAGAAGAGGAGCTCGCACAAGTGAGAGAGAGACATCTGTCGGAGATCATCTTTTCTTGTCTTTGGGTTTTACTTTTTCCATTGGTGCGCATTCTATCTATGAGGAAGTTGCGGGGTTTTCTCCTTTATGGTTTCCCCAAGGAAAACTCTCTGTGTCTCTTGTCTCTTGTGATTATTATTGTGCATGGTATTCTCTCAGATAATATCCTAAGATCATATTGATTAAATTATAAAAATCTAACATGGTATCAGAGCTAACCTGAGAAGAAGAGACTGTGTAGCTACAGAAGCTATGGCTTCTTATTTTTTGGGCCTCTCTCCATAGATCATCATCAAAATGAGGCTATTATAACTCTCCATTGAAGGGCGCATCTTTCTGTCGAAGCAGAATTTGATTCTGGGCATTTTCAATTTTTCACCTGTCACTGCTGCGAGAAACTAGGGCTTTTCACAGAAGAGGAATTTTTTAGTGAGCTAAACATAGGATTTATGTCCTCCCCAAAATAGAAATTTAGAAACCAAAATCAAAGTTTTTGGTTGTGTAAAACTCTAGGAAATTCAAACCCTAATTTGACCCTTGGCCTGAAAAAATCCTAAAATACTAAAACTGGTAGTTTCGTACATTCGATATATCGTGATATTGGAGAAGGTTCAGGAGCCGAAATTTTCATAGGTCAAATATACAATCCTGATGTAACCTGTGTATAAATTTAATCCTTAGATTCTCTATATTCTGGGAGATATGATTCCTCCAAAACAGGGTTCCAACCTCTCCTCCGATTCATCCCTAAACAGGACACCTAGGGAGAGTCGCTATATCTTGGGATATGAAGCTCCAAATGAAATTTCATAATATGTTACAGAAATGGAATGGAATTTAATTTCTGTTGTGGAAGTTTTAGACCCCAAAGGTGAAACAGTGACACGTGGCAGTCTGTACAAGTTCATTGTGATGAACAGTCCTGAAATAAGTCACCATGGGAAAATTGTCATAAGTCCCAATTGGTGAAACCAATTATGCTCAAAAATTCGGTGTTGGAAAGAGGACACATGCAGATAATTTCGTACAAAATTGAAGACACATAGGATCTGTACTTTAGTATTTACCGCAGAAACAATATCAGACATTTCTGCAGAAGAAATTGGAAAACCAGGGCTTCATGTTCCGAGAGCTTCCCTCCACTATTTTTAGAAAAGGAGTACATTGGATAGATCGCCTTGAAGAGGCCCATATTTCTATCCAATCATAATTTTGAAATTGAAAATTTTGAAAATTAGGGTTTCACTAACAAACCCTAGATGAGCCAACTCCAGAACCAGGATGGACACCTCAAATTGGTAAGATCTAATCTTTTGTTATTTACAGTTGAGGTTCTCATTTAAAAATGACTCATCACACCAGCTGGATGAAAAGCTTGGTGAAGCT
>LPNX011218518.1:64605-84530 GCA_001517045.1 Pseudotsuga menziesii
TAATGAAGTCTGAAATAGAACCTCCAACATCTGAAGAATTCCAGGATATATCAAACATGATTTCATAGGGTAATCAGAAGTCAGAACAAAAGAAGCAGAAAGAAGTTGAAAAAATTGTCACTAGTAAGGATGAAGAAATCACTCGTTTGAAGAATCGTAGTCAACACTTGATTGCACAGATTAAGAAATTAAAAGACGAAAGTGATTTCAATCAGAGACTAACAAATCAAGATATAAAGAAAGAAATAAGTGATTACGAAGTAGAAATAATCCGCTTGAACAAAATCGTTAACAACAGGGATGAAGAACTGATGCACATACGACAGAAATTAACAGAGCAAGAATCAGTGGTCGATCAGTATCGAATAGATAAAAGTTCTTCAACAACAAAATAGCGACTCTAAAAAAGAACACAAGCTAGAGATCGCAAAGAGTAATAAAATAATATCCAACAATTCTGAAGAAATTTTCAGATTAAGAAATCACAACAAAACCCTGATTACAAAAATCAAAAAATTGAAAAACAACAGCAAGAGGGAACAATCCGGTGACGACCTCGAAGGAAAATCACTAGAAAAGCAAGAAGAAAACTAGTGTGTAAATAATAGTAATCAGGAACCACATAACCAAATCAAGGAGCTAGAAATTAAAGAAAAGTCGCAAGAGGAAGGAATCGAAAAGATTCAGAATCGTAACAATCTACTAGATAACCAAGAAGCACAAATCGAGGAAGTGAAGAAAGTCTTCGTCGCAATCCAAAAGAAGGAAGAACAAACGAAACCTATACCTTACAGACAACCTAATTATAATCGTCATTTTGACCAACAACAGGGTCAAAATGAATATTCACAGAAGACTTATGTGGATATGCGAAAATATCGACATACTAAGCAACAATCGAGACAGATCATTCCACAAAAAGATCTTAGAGCTCCGATAAAAATAGACCTAGGTTGGACCACAGGAGATGCTATACGACAATTCTCGTGGGGAATTCGTAATTCGTATCGGCTCATCTCCTCAAATGTCACAAATACAAAATGGAAAGAATTCCGAGATGACAGATTAAAATAAATCAGACATTAATGTCAAATACATATTTGATGACAAAGATTCCCTTAAGGGGAAGGCAATGTAACGAACATAAAATATATAAATATTAAAAATAATATTAATAGATAATTATTAATTAATAATTAATAATTATCAAAGAGTCATGACTGTAGGTTGGAAAGTCACGAATGGACATATATAAGTCCAACCATTGTAAATGTATCATATCATCAATTCTATCATCAATTTAATATATTATTATGGCTTATCTCATTTACCAAGTTTTCTGGTAATATTATTTCTACAAGCGAATAAATATTCGCTTCAGACATTTCTGCATAAGAAATTGGAAAATCAGGGCTTCCTGTTCCGAGAGCTTCCCTCCACTATTTTTAGAAAAGGAGTACATTGGATAGATCGCCTTGAAGAGGCCCATATTTCTATCCAATCATAAGTTTGAAATTGAAAATTTTGAAAATTAGGGTTTCACTAACAAACCCTAGATGAGCCAACTCCAGAACCAAGATGGACACCTCAAATTGGTAAGATCTAATCTTTTGTTATTTACAGTTGAGGTTCTCATTTAAAAATGACTCATCACACCAGCTGGATGAAAAGCTTGGTGAAGCTGACAACTTCCAAGCAGGGAAGTATAGGACCTCACTGTATCTTAAAGAAAATGAATTGGACACGTACATAAGTGGATAGGTTCCAATTCCAGAGGTAGATAAGGCTAAAGCCTTACACAAGAAGAACTTGGTCAAGGCCAAGAGGATTATTGTTCTTTCTATCACCTTATACCACAAGTGTCTTCCCTAAAGACACCTAAAGAGATGTTTGATTCTTTGACCAAGATATTTGAAGGGAAGAATATAAATCAAAATAAGTATAGGAACTCCATAATCCTTGAAGAAATTCACTTGGATTAGTATTTCAGTAAGAAAGGTCTAGGAGCTAGAGGGAGATGAGGCTAAGGATAGAGCCAATAGAATCATTCATATTCTATTAAATATCATCTTATCCCTCATGTGTCATCCCTGAAGACACGAAAAGGAAGTGTTCAATGCTATGATGAAGCAATTGAAGAATAATAAGATATTGTTATAACCACCTTGAATGGCCTCCCGGGATCATGGGACTCATTCGTTCGAGGAATGTGTGCCAAAAGGAAGTGTTGACCTTTAGAAGACTCTAGGATGAGTGCACAAAAGAAGAAGCTCGACTCATAATAAGAGAAGAGAAGATGGGAGTAACTAAAGATCAATCTCTGACGATTCAAATAAGATTCCTCAAGCGATGAGGAATATGAAGGACTCAATTCTTGAAGAACCTCCTATCCATCTTAGCATTTGGATAAGAAACAATGATGTCATGAATGAAGAAGATGATGAAGCTGAAGGCTTAAGAAGGAGTCTACCCACAAAGCAAATAAAGATAAGTATGCAATTGTCATTTCATGGTATTATTTTGTTATGCATTTGTTTATATTTAGTTGATGTGTTATGTATGATAGAATGTTTGCATTAATGACAACATACTACTAATATGCATGTGATGGGTAAGTAGCCCATGCTGTTATACAACTCTCCATTGATACTTATCTAGAATGAAACATTTTTGCTGACATATTGGATTAGTGCGCAATCTCAATGATGTCATGGTAGAGATGGAAGGCATCTAGAAAGTTTCCGTGAGATATGGATGAGTGTTGTATTGGCTTAAAATAGTTGCATGATTAAATCTTGATGCATAAGAATTTTCCATTATGAATATAACTTAGGATTTGTTTCTAACCATACAACTAATGCATTTGACTTGCAGGAAAGATCGCACACAATCACCTACAAGAAAAGAAGGATGAGACTTGTTCCAAAGAACAAGTGATGACAGTCAAGATTCACTCTAATAATCCAAAATGAAGAATGATGACTAGAATGTGACGTCGAAGACCTGAAGATGGATCTACAAGATACAGCATGCAGTAGATGTCAACATCATGGGATACAAGGAAAGATTTGTAGCATGAGGCTTCTCACAGAAAGAGGGAATAAACTAGGAAGAGACATTTGCATCCATTGGAAGTTGAGACACATGACAGCCAGACTCATGTGTGCAAATGAAAGAAGGCCTTGTACGAGCTCAGAAGGAACCCATGGGATAACACATACATGAGGAGCTTGAATATCACCTAGAGTTATGAATATCTTAACCTTTGCTACAAGGTTGAAGATGAAAGTCTATAAAGGATGACAAGCTCACAGATGGGTGCAGGAAGAACTTTTGAAAAAGGTTCCAGATAGAAGATCTTGGTATCCAGTGACCCTAGACAGATACATAGAAATATTAGTAGCAGAGGAAGATACTTTTCACTCTAGTACATAATACATAGAGTACGAAATGTAGGCGGAGAATGATGCTTCGCTTTAGAGGGAGTGACTAAAGAAGATCCCGAGGTTCAACATGGTACGACAGGATGGACAACTTACTGATGCTCTAGGATTTACTGATATTAAAGTAGACCTTTTCTTCAAAGGTTTACGGAATAAGACCTATAATTCTCTTGTTATATGTTGATGACTTGTTCCTAACAGGAAAATAGGAACTCATTAAAGTTGCAAGAAGGATAATTGCTGCCGAGTTTGAGATGAAGAACTTGGGTATGATGCACTACTTTCTAGGAATGGAGGTGTGGTAGAGTGCATATGAAATCTCCCTTGGACAAGGGAAGCATGCAGTGGAGATCCTAAAGAGGTTCGGGATGATGGAATACAAGTCCATGGCCACACCTATGGAATTGAACCTAAATCTATTGAGTGATTCTTCGTCAGAGTCGGTTGATGCCACGATGTATCGTCAGATGATTGATGTACCTGACGAATACGTGACCAGATATTTTCTTTGCTATGAACACATTGAGCCAGTTCCTGATGGATCCAAGACATGTTCACTTAATTGTTACAAAGAATATTTTGAGGTACCTGAAGGGTACAACTGATTATGGGATCAAGTATGAGGCGAATCAGAAGATTAACCTAGAGGGTTATGTGGATTCGGATTGGGCAGGAAGTGCTATTGATAGGAAGATCACTTCGGGGTGTTGCTTCAGTATGGGATCAGGTGTGATCTCTTGGTTTAGCAGGAAGAACTCTTGCATGGGATTGAGTATAGTCGAGGAAAAATATGTTGCCACTTGCTCGACTATTTGTGAGGTAGTATGTTTGTTCTGAAAACTACTATTTTATTTGATTGATCTGACTTGCATTTTTGTATGATGCAGAGAGGAGCACGGAATCTCCAGTATGTGATATAGATCAAGATCTCTCGAAAGAGGGAGTGATGAGTTATAGCATAGCCAGTAAGGTAGGTTGTCTGAGCATCAAATCCTTGCAAAGCACGTAGGTTGCTCAGACATAAACAATCCGGTAGGTTGTCCTCAGATGTAATTAGTCCTGGAGAAGCTCGCATGTTATCCTTGGATGTAATTACCCCTAATGTGATTCAATGCTAGACATGGCCAAAGTGAAGTTTGAGTACTTCAGGGAGAAGCTTGGTGTTCTCAAGATTGAGGTTCCTTCCAAGGGGAAGTGATGAATCCGTGAGCCTTTCTGACATGGTGGTAGGTGGGGCCTCCCATGTTTAGATGTAAGTGTTGTGCCTTTCTGACATGGTGGCAAGATTGGTTCCTCCCATGGTCAGATGTAAGTGCTGAGCCTTTTTGACATGGTGGTAGGATTGGTTCCTCCCATTTTCAGATGTAAGTGTTGTGCCTTTCTGACATGGTGGTAGGATTGGTTCCTCCCATGGTCAAGATGTAAGTGTTCAGGCCTACAACCAGCATGAAAAAGGGCTGGCTTTGTAGGGGAAATCCTTGCAGAGGCAAGGTACTGCATCCAATATGAAAAAGGGTTGGCTCTGTAGTGGAAATCCTTGTGGAGGCAAGGTGTTTCATCCAATATAAAAAAGGGCTGACTTTGTAGGGGAAATCCTTGTAGAGCCAAGGTACTGCATCCAGCATGAAAAGGGGCTGGCTCTGTAGTGGAAATCTTTGCAGAGGCAAGTTTTTGCATCCAACATGAAAAAGGGTTGGCTCTATAGGGGAAATCCTTGTAGAGGTAAGGTACTGCATCCAGCATGAAAAAGGGTTAGATCTGTAGTGGAAATCCTTGCATAGGCAAGGTGCTGCATCCAGCATGAAAATGGGATGGCTCTGTAGGGTAAATCCTTGCATGGGCAAAGTACTACATCCAGCATGAAAAAGGGTTGGATCTATAGTGGAAATCCTTGCAGAGGCAAGGTCATGCATCTAGCATGAAAAAGGGATGGCTCTATAGGGGAAGTCCTTGTAAGGGCAAGGCAGTAAATCTAGCATGAAAAAGGGTTGGCTCTTTTGATGAATACCTACATCGAGGCTAGGCCTACAACCAACATGAAAAAGGGTTGGCTTTGTAAAACTTCCTATGACGAGAAGAATTGAGAGATATCACCATTTTCTCGAGATAGAAGGAGCAGTGATGATGATGATGATCCAGCTTTGATGATGATCTAGTAATGATGATGATCTAGTGACGATCTAGCTTTGATGATGACCCGGCTTTGATGAATTATCCAGTGACGAAGACTTGTGCTAATGAATTGTGTCAAGACATACCTTCTTAGTTAAGAGGGAGTGTTGATGTATTTGTATCTTCATAATGTATTCACTTGTATATTCTATATATTGTATTTCATTGTACCCTGATGTTCCTATCGGGAGAATCATTAATGTAATCAAGTCATGTAAATTCATAGAGGTTAACCCTCATTTGTAAGTCGAGGCAAAAGTCCCCACAGTTGAGGGGTATTAGGGTTATTAGACTCTCCTAGTGAGGTCGGCCCTATAAGAGTAAAAGTCAAGTGGAAAACTAGTATACATAGAGAGTGAGACTCTCTATTTGTAACATACACTCACTTAACTGTAGTGCACGAGAGAGAGAAGAGGATCTTGCATAAGTGAGAGAGAGATCAACTGTCGAAGATCATCTTTCTGTCTTTTGGTTTTACTTTTTCCATTGGTGCTCATTCTATCTCTGAGGAAGTTGCGGGGTTTTCTCCTTTATGGTTTCCCCAAGGAAACTCTTTGTGTCTCTTATCTCTGGTGATTATTGTTGTGCATGTTATTCTCTCAGATAAGATCATAAGATGATATTGATTAAATGATAAAAATATAACAAAATGAATGTTGTACCTCTTGACATCTATGGCATAGTTTTTGGAAGCCCCTACCTTTATGATTGAAAAGCAGTCTTCTTCGAGCATGAGAACAAATACCATCTCACAAAAGATGGGGTGGAATACATTGTGAGAGCTCATGACATGAAGGATAGATCGTCACTTGTTGTTGGAGCAGGGTCCCGCAGCTACATAAGAAGCTGCTAGTTTAGTGGATAGATAAGTTTTGGCAGAAAGAAGATAAGACAGAGCTACGACACCGTAGCACGTTTCCAGCTACAGAGTAGAGCCGGAAACCATGACTTTGAAGATAGAAAAGTCAAAGAAAGGCAACGGTACCTGAGCGTCCGAGAAGAGAGAGCTCACCCACTGCATTGAAGGTAGCAGCAGAAGATAGGAGGGCTCAACGACCCTCATAAAGGAGAAGGAGCAACGAGGCTGAAGCATTAAAGACGAAGGACAGAAAAGCGAAGCGGTGCACAATACCCATGATCAGTGCCGGGAAGCATGGAAGACTACAGAGAGCTGTGGTGTGACGAAAAGCGGCTACCTCAAGTACAGATATGGCTGACTGTCACTAATTAGGGTTTGGGTTACTGTTGGGACAGGCCCACAGTGTTGTAATGGCAAGACCTTCGGGCTGCCTATAAAAGGGATATATTTTGTATTGAAAAAGGGTTGTTGGGATTTTTGGGCATTTTAGGCCGGTTAGCTAGTCGTTCTGTTGGTTCGTTCAGTAGTTAGTTGTTTTGTAGATTATTAGACTGTTGTAAAGCCCAGCTCTGGTTCTGTTATTAGCGGTGGAAATCTTACTGTAACCAGTAGCTGGCCTATGGAGCATGCATGTAATGATCCACAGGGATCGACAGAGAGGGAAGAGTATATTGTAGGAGAGCAATATAGAGAAGAAAAGAGATCTAAGAGAGGAGATCTTGAGCTGCATATGCGGTGCAGCAGAACTGTGTTTTACCTTCCCCTGAGCTATAATAGAGAAACACAGTTCTGTGGACGTAACTTCCATCCTGGAGGTGAACCACGTTAAAATCGCGTGTTATGTGATTGGATTATGTGTTATGGTTACTTATGCATTTATCAGTCATTTCATGGACTTTGTTTACAGTTTAATGAATGAATGTGTTAATCAGTTCACAAGTAATATAGAAGGATAAACATAAGTCGAAGTCTTTGAAATGTTGTATATGGTTCATTTATGCTTTGCGTGAACAGTCACTAGTTGCAGTATTGAATATCCTTGTATGTTAAGTCTTCACATCGACACGAGCAACTCTAAGTGCGCTAAACCGCGGAGGTAGGATATCACAGAGAGGTGATACCACACCGGCAGAGGAGCTGCGGTGCGCGATACCGCAGGTTGAGGACTTAGCGTTGGGCAGGAGATGTGTGTCGCATGGTGCGCGGAGATGCGGTAAGGCTGGAGATATCACGAGTCAGGGAAAGTGCGCAACGTAGAAAAGGACCGCACGGCGGTATAAAGGAATATCCCACGGCTAGAAGAGATGCGAGGTGAGGAGATCGTGCGACGCGAGCCGAAGGTCGCGCGACGCGTAGAAAATGAGACCTCACAGCTAGAAGAGCTACGAGTCGCAAGTAGGATTGCAGCAGAACCTGGTCCAAGACACTTGAGTCCTTGGCCAACCCATTAGAATCACTTCGGGTGAGACTTCAGGCTGCTTGCGGTCTGTTACCGAAAGGGCCAGTGAGCTAGGGGTGTTGTTGGTTGATTATAGTAAACCCGGGTCTGCCCATAGCAGCCAACACTTGTCACTATAGGTTCAATGAAAAGAGTTGTGAATTCCAACAAGAACCTTGTGCTTATAGCTGCGTAAGCAAATGCTCCTGATAAGTCTCGTGATGGTTTTGATCTGTGTTCTACAAATGAAGTGCTTGATATGGGAAAAACATCTCAATGGGGAGGAAAGAAACAAAAATATTTCAATTTCTCGAAAGAAAAGATCAGTCCAGCCACAACATCATCCTTGTCATATCTTTAGCGACCATCCAAGGTAAAGAAATTTGGTTTGCAGGACAAGCTACTCTACCTCTTGGGTATTCTTTGTATTCTTCCCTTTGATAATATACAAGTGTATACTTATTATGTAATTGGGTATTTTGGGATTTTAGTACATTTTTATTAGATGGGAATCATGAGTGTAAAGGGGTGTGTTATGTGCTTTTGTAATCCCACTAATATAAAATTGGGTTTGCAGACACCACTTCCTATTTTCTCTCATCCTTGGGATAGTTTCTTCATCAATTTTGTAAGAGTATTAACTTTGTCAAAAGTGGTCCATGTCATCTGGAAGATTTAGCAGGTACACCAAGCATTCTGAGAGCATTACAAAGCCATGTGGATGAAGAAGGAAGTGAGGGAGAAATACCCTCACATATTTGTTGACTAATAATGATTTTGGAGGCCCAAAATCTTCTCAACGAGGAGGAGTGATCCGAGAGGATCTCAAAAGGTCAAATTTTAAGCTCAACAAATCTTAGTGAAAATGACATGGTTAAGAAGAGCTTGTTGAGCCAACTCTGATGACACTATTTTCACCTCAAATGAAGTCTAAATTAGGAAACTACAATGGTCTAAAGTTTCGACAAAACAAGTATTTTATGTGCAGAAAGTGGAAAAAATAATGCCACGTGGAACCACTGCAAGCGTGCCTCATGGCCTATACGACACTTACGTGGAAACCCAGTGATGACACATATTAGGACCATTAATGAGGTGGAAGTACGAATGGAAGTGACTTGTCTCGTCTCATATTGACATATGGCATCCAATGTGTTTGTATGGCGTGGAAGGACGTACCTATGTGGCACCTATTTATGGATGGAAGTGACTTGTCTTGTCTCATACTGACATATGGCATCCAATGTGTTTGTATGGCGTGAAAGGACGTACCTATGTGGCCCTATAAATAGGCGCCATGTGGAAAAAATAATACCACGTGGCACCACTGCAAGCGTGCCTCATGGCCTAAACGACACTTACGTGGAAACCCAGTGATGACACATATTAGGATCATTAATGAGGTGGAAGTACGGATGGAAGTGGTTTGTCTTGTCTCATACTGACATATGGAATCCAATGTGTTTGTATGGTGTGGAAGGACGTACCTATGTGGTGCCTATTTATGGATGGAAGTGACTTGTCTCGTCTCATACTGACATATGGCATCCAATGTGTTTTTATGGCGTGGAAGGACGTACCTATGTGGCCCTATAAATAGGCTCCACGTGGAAAAAATAATGCCACGTGGCACCACTACAAGCGTGCCTCATGGCCTATACGACACTTACGTGGAAACCCAGTGATGACACATATTAGGATCATTAATGAGGTGGAAGTACGGATGGCAGTGACTTGTCTCGTCTCATACTGACATATGGCATCCAATGTGTTTGTATGGCATGGAAGGACATACCTATTTGGCCCTATAGATAGGCGCCATGTGGCAAACCCGACAAAGTGTGATGAAACAAGTTTCACGTTGTCTTACAATGGAACTCCATGAGGATTGACCCTACGACCTTAAAAACCTACAAGCACCCCCGCCACTATGCTATTGGCATCACTTGTTAAGTCCTACAACAAACAATGTATTTATTTTTAAAGTTGTTTAGGGTTGAAAAAAAGAGGTAGCATGATCCTATGCCCGATCCCACAAGGATCCCACCCTCCAACTCTACCACGAGTTACAAGATGAGGGGCTTGAGAGATACCCTCTGGCACGTGGTTACAACCACCACCAATCCATCACGAGTTGCAATGGCCACATGGAATGTGCCCTCCATTTAAAACACATGGTGCATTAAAAAATTGGTTAAGTTTTGTTAAGTGGGTTTGTTTGCCACCATATTGTAACCACATAATATGAAAAATTAGAATATAGTTTTGGGCCCAACGAATATGGTTGGGTATTAAATACTATATTTATAACCATATGTTAATGGATGTCAACGAATGGGGACTATAACTATATACTACGCCCCATATTTGTATAAAACACCAAAGTGGTTGTAACTCCAAGATAACAACAAACTATTTGGTTATAACCAAATACTAAATGGAATCTAATGAATGGGGGTAATTGGGCTCATATGAAGCATACCAAGGGGGGTCCCTTTAAGCTATATAAACCCCCCATCACTCACCTTTAAGCTATATAAACCCCTCATCACCCATTGGTGGGGAGCCAATTCTTGGCGGAAGAACCTAATTTTGGTGGAGAAAATTGAAGGGAATCCATTTGGTAGAGAATTCCACATGTTGGAGAGAACTTGAGGGAGATGACATTGTGGAGTTAGAGAGTTGGTGGAGGCCTCATCTTTTATGGTTTTTGTACTATGAGAAGAGGGGATTATTTTATCTCATGATAGGTGAAGGTGGGCATGTTTGTGCTTGGTTTTCATTGTCTTCATGATTTGGAGTTGCTGGTGCAATCCATTTGTCGATCCAATCAATGGATTCTCCTCATCTTCACCCTTGAGGTATATTTTTGTAATTTTTCCATGTATTTTTCCTTTATGCTGAGATTATAAACTGGCCCCTCCATTTGAGTAGTGAGTCCAGAGATGTAGTCCCTTGGGATGATCCTCGTTTTCAATTTAGGTTCTTGTGATTTTTATGGTGCATGTCTCTTTTATGTGTTTCTTCCTTTATGTGCACATTTATTCTTTCATGTTATTTTAACTAAGCAATCCAATGATAAGTCAATGATTAAAAATATTTTGATCAGCCTCCCGGTAGGAATCATAAGAGTCCTCTGCTCTTTATCTTAATTTTGGGAGTCTGTCACAATATGTATCTTCATATCAACATCTCAACATAGGGAGTAATAAATGAAGAACTCCGTACAACCATCATTCCTTTTGTTTGAACCATGTGACATGGTGACCGACCTTCTGGCATCTAAAGCACTGGATATGAGAGAGATCCTTCTTCTTCATTTGTTTTGGAATATCCTCATCCACAATATTAATGAGAACCTTAGACTAGTTGGAAACCTTTTCAAGTCTATGTTCAACCTTCATGTTGATCTTCTTGACTGCACCCTGAAAACTGCTTTAGAAATACTTGCAAGAGATTGGTCAAATTGAAGGGTGGAGACTTGCAAATATGAATCCACAGGGAGATGTTCCTTATCAAAGCAACTTGAATACACCCCCTTTTCTCTCATATTTGTGGCCCGAAAAACTCAAAACTGGACACCCTAGTTTCTCGACTCTGTTAGAGAATAGGTCAGAAATGAAAATTTATGGATCTAAAACCTGCTTCCACATATAGTTGTGCCCTACCAAGGTGATTTGGAGAAAGATAAGAATGAGGAAATTCTGTGGACTGGATGGATATATCCTAGAATCCCTAGCTCTTGTCTCGGTATTATTAGGTAAAAAATGAAATTCCACCAAACTGAATTTGGACTCCAAAGAAAGATGTGACCTAGGAGGGAGAGTTTCTCTGTGCTCCTTTCAGGATGATTAGAGGTTGGAAACACTCCAAAACATCGAGCCCTAGTTTCCAGAAATGGATTCTTCTAGAACTAATATCATGCTGTGTTATAATTTGACTACGACAAAATCAACATCACTAGATGAATATCAAAGAACAAAAAAAAACAAAGAGTGGAGCTTGTTTATCCACGATAATCATAAAGATCATCTCCCAACCATAGACAAAACAATGTCACCAGCGATATCACCCTTCCAAGAGAGATAAATTGATCAAAGATAGAAGAACTTGGAGATCCTAGGCACAACCTGGCAGGAAATATGAGAAAGCCTTCTCCAGACATGGAGAAACCCCATAAAACACTCATCTTTATAGTAGTAGAGAACTTTTATAGTAGAGGGAGAAATTGTGTAGTAGTTCTAAGTTGTAGTGTGTCCAAATGAGGAGAGGTGCCCCCTATTTATATTATTTTCTCATTGCATTGTAATGGGGGGATACTTAACCTATTTATTGGGGCCAACTTGTCATTTAACAATGAAAATATTTTTAATTCATAATTTTTCTTGGGTCGACTTAAGAGAGGATGCCTCACATGTCTACTACAACAACACTTGCATGTTTGGAAGAAGCTCACCATAAATGGAAAGAAGATAATAATACTAGACAAAAATATAGTGTTTAAGAGATGAGAATATATTTATGGAACACTAAGAATGGAAGAGAGATATCCTTGGTACAAAGGTAGAATAATTTTACACCCTTAAATCAAAGTTGAAAGAGAAAATATTGAGGGAGTATCATAAATCTATGATGGTAGGACATCCAGGTTTCCTTAAAGCATATCAAAGAATAAAAATAACAATTTTTGGGGGAAGGAGTGGAGAAAGATATTCAAAATTTGTAAGATAATTCCAAGTGTGCCAAAGAAACTAAGATAAGATAGTCAACCCTTCAGGTTTACTTCAACCTTTGCACATTCCTAATCAAATATGGGAAGCGATACCAAAGGACTTCATTACATGTTTACCAAAATCACAAGGTAAGGATGGCATTTTTTTGGTTGTGGATGGACTCACAAAATATGCACACTTTTGTGGAATTCAAAGTACATGTATTTCAAACCGAGTAGCCAAATTTTTCATGAACTAAATTCATAGACTTGATTGATTCCCTAAAGTAATAATCAATGATAGAGATCCAAAATTTGCATGGAATTTTTTAGAAGTGTTATGGAAGATAGTGGGAAGAACACTGGCTATGAGTTCAACACATCACCGACAAGTAGCGTCCTTTAGCATAATGGTGGTATAATACCACCTATAACACATCTACAAATATGACTCCATGTGAATCTCTTTATGGTTATCTAGCTCCTACTATTACATCCAAGTTTTTCAGGATCATTCCAAAGAATAAATAGTGGATGCACATATGAAAAATACTAAAGAAAAATTGAAAATCCTCAAAGAAAACCTTCAAATGGATTAGAAAAAGACGAAGAAACAAACATATCAACGTAGAAGTGAAACAAAATTTGATGAGGGTGACTAGGTAGATTTGATACCACAAGCTTATAAGAAATCTACTCTAAAACAGATGATGAATACAAAATTATCTACAAAATTTTATGAACCCTACAAGATAATTCGTAAGGTTCTAGAATTGGCATATGAGTTAGATTTTTCTGCCTCCTACATTCATAAGGTTTTTCATGTATCTAGCTCAAAAAAGGTTTTGGGACATAGTATTCTAGTACAAACACAACCACTAGAATTAGATGAAGAAGGGAAGTTGATTTTGGAACTAGAAAAGGTCATTGATATAAGTTTTTTATCTCCATGGAATCATAACCATTATGGAGTACCTAATCAAGTAGAAGAATATGTTGCTAGAAGAAGCTACATAGGAAGATGATAAATTCATGAAGAAACACCCTCAATTACAAGCTTTGAGGGAAAAAAATGTTTAAAGAGGGGGAATATGTTAATGCCCTAACCATAACTAATTATTATTATATTATTTATTGCTAGGTTGGATTAGTATTAGGTCACATAATGATCAGAGAATCATGTGTTAAATCATCTAATTTTTTCTTGTGTATTTGGTGCATTGTATAAGGAGGTTTCCCCTTAAAGAGGCTTCTTAGCCATCTTTTATATTCATCTTAAGGTGTGGATTATTCTATCTTAGTGGTTTTATGCTCTTTTAGGGAATTTACTACCCAACATACTTCATATAAGTGGGTTTGGTTCCAGACACTAGAACCCATTTATCTCGATCTATGAGCATATCATATATCTTTAGCATCCACAATTTAAAGTCAGTGCCATTAAACTTCTCAATTTATAATATATGCATGCTCGCCATTTCCTTGCAAAAATATTCCTATCTATGCAAACTCCTTCTCAACCTAAGAATAAATAGTAAAATACTCATCCCTTGCATCCACTTGGACTATAGTTGATTAGGATTTAATACCAAATGAAAGAAAGGAAAGGTGTGAAATACACTTCCAACACTAATCAATGAAAGAAGAATAAGTAGAAAAATAAATAAACATGGTTGCAGTAAAAATACAAAATTATACAACTTGTTAGGATTATTTAATATTCCTCCCTTGTCCACCTTATTCATTTAGTAACTTTCCTAATTTAGGATGATGTTATCACTTTCCTAGCATTATGCAGAAGTAATCTGGGGCACACTAGCCACTTGTTGTGCCCTCATACATGAGTTTAGGAGTTATGGAGACAAAACCATAGATTTTAGGAGACCACTTAGAATTTCTAGGAGTCCCACCTTCAGTTTACCTTCATTTGATTGGAGTTAAGCTCTGATGGCCACTTCCAGTTATCCAAGCTTCCTAATGCACCAATTTTACATGGGATTTGCCTAATTTAAGGATAAATGTGCCTTTGCTCACCTACCAAGCCTACTTTACTGATTTTTAACTGATTCAGCTGTCCAGAGTTGCACTAGTGATGTCTACATTGGTGATTTTTCCTAATTTGGTCATGTCTACAGTCAGGGATTCGAATCACTCCTGGGTCATTCGAATTTCCTCCTTTGTACTATGTATTGTTCATACACATATTAATGAATATTGTTACCAGTTTATTGCTGCCAACTGGTGTTTCTTCCATGATTAATTTCATAGTGCATTTTTAACTGTTTTTCATTGCAATTCATCTTTTTTCCTAATTCTTTCATTGTAAGGTATCATTCATCCTAATGATATCTTGTGGTTCATAAGATCTCTACAAATCTGGTTTATCTTCGATTTGAGAGTTTTGTGTAGGTTTTGAGATGTTTTAAGTAAAAATTGTGTTGTTTCTATAACTGCAAAATGGATATTAAACTCCCTTGACACCAAGAATCCTCACACCCTTCAATGATCTAGATTGGAGGGAAGATATGCAGATTGTCTTGCGCAATAAGAATCTGTACAAGGTCACATTAGGTAGGGAGGTGAACCCTAGGCATCTACTGAGAAATCAAAGTACATGAACAAGCTTAATGAAGCTTTTGGTTTTATTTGTATTCACATCTCTAGAGAATTTCTCTTCCATATTGATGGTTTGAAACCCTAAGGGAGGTATGACTAAAGCTCAAATATCTATTTGGAAAGCAATGTGAGATGAGAGGCCACATTTTGGAGAATTAATTAATTTCTCTTCAACCCAATAGTTTTGAAACCATTTAACAGTTCTTCACCAAATTCAAGTATTTGGTCATGTAGTGCAAACAATGTGGAATTGACAAGAAGGATGAGCAGCTAGTGCTATCCATTCTAAGTAAGATTGGCCCTAAATTTTCAGTATTTGTGTCCATCTTCCACTCTAGGAGACTGGAAATCCCAAATTGGTGAATGCCTTCACTGAATCCCTAATCCGAGAATAAGAAAAAATGATCCAAATGGGATCCCTGAAAGCCTACAAGAATCAAGCTCTTTTTCCAGCTGGGGAGTCAAAGAATACGAATGAAAAATGGAAGCAAAAGGGAAAAGACAAGAAAAGTAATGAATCCAAACCAAAGGAGAATCTTACTCCATTAGATGGAGCCTCGAGTTTCAATAAGGATAAGCAAAATAGGTTTGAAAAGACCACATGTACCTATTGCAAAAAAGGAAACCATCCAAAGAGATCCTGTATGAAGAAAACTATAGATCAAATTGTCAAACTTCTTGAACAAAACAACATTTACCTCCCAAAAAGTACAAGGAATATTGATTCTGGAAGCAAGACAGATGATCATGAGAGATGCCATGCACTAAAGGATGGATTTTCAAAATCTCAAGCCTTCCAGATAGATTATGGAAGTTGACTTTTTATGGAGTTAGAATTTGATCACAATGTAAATCAACATATGCTTGTAAGACCCAGTTAGGCACCATGGGTTGGTGAGTCATCAATGAAAAGTCTAGACCTAAATTTAGGTACACTGAAGAAGGAACCATGTTGTATGGGACCATAGTTTTGGGTGTTGCATGGTATTTTCCCATGGTATTGCATGATGCTACTTAAAGGCTTGATTCACTTCATTGTAAAGCGCATGTGATGAGGATTGGCCATTGATTTTCATTGAGTTTATGTTTCCACCTTAGTGTGTGTCTTTTTTTTTCATGTGTACTAAAATATGAACTTAAGAGAAGGTTAATGACGTTGCAGAGATGAGGAGAAGCTTTTAAGATATAAGGTTGTCAAACGTAAGAAAAGGAAAAAAAACGTTACAAGATGGGGAAAAGTTGCTAAGGCATGTGGATTTTTTATGTCAAAGAAACAAAAAAGTTGTTAACAATGTTTCAAAGATGTATCCTAAATGGATCATGTAGAATGAGGAGAAGCTTTGTAGTGATCCTCAAATGTGTCTAATAGATCTATCACATAATAGTAAGTCAATGGCTTATTTTGTTTCTAATTATATTAAATTGATTTTAATGATTTCCAACATGGATAGCTTAGTAAAAAGTTATGTTTATGTCCCAAAAAAAAAGTATTCCCTAGGAATAACTTCACTATGTTTCAAGGCTTCAATACATACCCTAGACCGTTACGGTAGCATGAAATCTTTTGAATTCTTCACATTGTTGAAAATTATTTATCACAGGGTTCAACTAGTGACATTGAGTAGATTGAATCTAAGAAATATGATTAAGGTGGTTATGGAATGAAATATATGTAATTGTATTAATTAAAATAGCTATTTAATTTTTGGTTGGTGAACGTGGATAGGTCAATTGAAAAAACAAAATGTTCTGTAAACATAACATAATCCAAAAATATTATAATTAAATTATTCTAGTTAACCATTTAAATAAGCTTAATTAAATGCTTCTAATTAACTATTTAACTTAAGCTCATTTAAATCTTAATCAATATGCATTTAAGCATACCAATAAACTACCATAAAATAAATTTAGGTTGTACACATATTACACCCAAGTTAATCTTATTATTTTGTTTAATAAAACCCAAAATAAAATCACTCCACATAAATTCAATATTATGTGAATACTATAAAATGAATAATTTTGATTAATTTATATTATATAGATGATGTTGACCTAAAATCATCCACTCCACATAAATTCAATATTTTTATTTTGTACACCCAAAATCAAGGATGAACACAAAAATTCAATACTAGTCTGTCTTTTTTGCCGAAAGTCATAAATGAACCTACAATACTGGTCTGTCTTTTTTGGCCGAAAGTCATAAATCAACCTACAATACTGGTCTTGTCTTTTTTTGCCGAAAGTCATAAATGAACCTATTGAACCATGATTTTTAGTCAAAAAAAATCTCCAAATGAACCATGAATTAGGCATTCAAATTTTGAAATTATACTAATGTAACTTGTTTGCCAAAGGTTGGATTATAAATTTGTTCAATTTTTTCCACTGGTTGAGTCTCAAAGATTCTGGCATTAAATTCAAGGGGCAGAGTTTCAAGGGTATGGATTTCTGTCAATGAGATTTTGACACATTTTAAATGAGCTTAAATACTCGAAATATTAAACAGAATTTTCAAATTTCAAATTTAATGAAACCATGTTTTCATATAATCATCAAATTTGGAATATATATATTATATTTTAGACCAAGTTTTTTTTTAAATTATTACTCATGTTTTTTTTCAATTTTGAGTTTTGCTTTCTGTTTTTTTTTTGTTTTTTTTGTACTGGGGAATCAGTAACTATCCCAGGTGCATCCACATAGCCTGCAAGTATGGGGCATGGATAAGTTTGGGTGAGATTTGAACTTGAGACCTTCTTTACAACATTCCTTCATTTACACGACACTTTCCAGTCAGTCTACACCCATGCGGGCCAATATATTAGATGAAGTTGTTAATAACATAGTAGCATAATTTGAATACTAATAGAAATAAGAAAAAAAAATAACTAACAAAAAAGTTCAATAAAAATAAAATATAGAAGTAAACTTCTTATATATAATATTTTTAATTAAATATACAACAATACATATAACATTTATATAGTTAAACATATAGAATATTTAAAAAAAAATATTAAATATCAACCACTAAATTTTAAACTTAAAAAATAAGTATTATATTTCTGGAACATGAGCATATGCAACACAACCAAAAAATTTTAAATGTGAAACACTATGATTCATACCTGTCCATGCTTCTTGGGGAACTTTGTTCTTCACACTCTTTGTTGGACACCGGTTCATAATGTATACGGCAGTTGCGACTGCTTCACCCCAATAGTCATTTGGCAAATGCTGAGGTGTATACCGTGCAGTGAATTGTTTCTGTATGCCATGGGTCTTGCAAAAATTCAGAAATTCATTTGAAACATATTCACCTCCTCTGTCGATCCTTAAGATCTTGATGCGATGTCCACTCTGGTTCTCCACGAGTGCCTTGAACTGCTGAAAATAACCAAATGCATCATATTTATGTTTCAAGAAATATACCCATGTCTTTCTTGAGTAATCATCTATAAAAGTTAGAAAATAGTTGCAGCAACCAATGGATGATGTCTGCATTGGACCACAAATGTCAGAGTGCACAATTTCAAGTGGTGTGCGTGCTCTATAGGACTTTTCGACTGGAAAAGTCTCTCTGTGCTGCTTGCCAAAAACACAACCTTCACAAACCCTCTCTGGTATGTCGATCAATGGCAATCCCTTCACCATATTATTTGTGTGCAGTAGCTTTAGCCCACCAAAATTCAGATGTCCAAATCTGAAATGCCACAACCAGGATTCATCCTGAACTCTTGTCTAAAATGCAGCTTGCAAATTAGTGCTGCAATTTTCTCTCTTGTCAAGGAGCTCGACCATTTCTTCACTTTTTGCCTTGAATGCAGCTCCTGTCTTTGTCTTCCCTTTTATGTCGGGAACTATGCTCAATGGAAACAAGTGGTTGCTTGTCATTGGCACTTTTTCTATCAGCTGGTCGCTTGGACGCCTGTCTTTGATCACACAGTGTTCATCTTCCATGTAGACTCTGTAGCCTTTTTGTAACAACTGTCCAATGCTTAAAAAATTATGTTTTAGACCTTCGACATGATAGATATCAGGGATATACTTACTCTCCCCCTGTTTGGTTAGAATATCAACAGTGCCTTTTCCTAAGACAGTAACTTGGACATTGTTTCCAAGTGTGACATCAGTTTTAACTGAAGTGTCTAGACTGGAAAAGAGATTTAAATTACTAGTCATGTGGTTGCTGCAGCCTGAATCTAAGTACCATATGTCATGTGGACTTTCTTGAACAGCATTGCATTCAAGTGGAGATGTCGATGCCATTAACATTGCACTTGTCGAAGTGCCAGTGTTGGTCGACTGACTTGGGCTTTGCCTTCCTTAGTCATATTGCTTCTTCCTGCATTCATATGCATAATGACCAAACTTCTTACAATAATGACATTGAATTTTTTATTTATCAAACTTCTGGCCACTTGGCTGACTTGGGTTTTGGTTATCTCCTCTGCCACCGACATTTGCAGGACTTCTGCCTCGTCCTCCTCTTGAAGAAATTCTTCCTCTGCCTCTGAAGTTGTTTCTCCCCCTGCCTCTACCATAGCTTATGGATGACTGTGCTGCAAATGCACCTTCCAATGATGTCTGTGATCTGTTGAGTCTGTGTTCATGATTGATGAGTGAAGCTTGCAACTCATCAATGGTAAATGTCGACATGTTTGTGTGTTCCTCTAA
>LPNX011218518.1:84876-118294 GCA_001517045.1 Pseudotsuga menziesii
TGGTTATGCATAACCATGTTGGACTATCTCCCAAACATCTTGACCTTTGAATAAATCCTTCATTGTTAAGGACCAATATTCATAATTCTTTCCTGTAAAAATTGGAGTTTGCAACGAACCAAAAGTGGAAGCCATTTTTATTTTTAATTAACTTTCTTTAGAAAATTAATTTCCACCTTTTAGGACAAGATTTATTTCCTAAATCGTGGGCTGATATAAACCTTGCTCTAATATAAAACCTTGCTCTGATACCAGATAGCCAAAACCAAGCCGACTAAACTTGAGTTTGGGGCTCGGTCGATATTAAAATTTAATTTTCACTTTTGATGCCGACCACTTTTCCTTTTTCACCTATCGGGTGAAACTTGTCTATGTCCGACTAGACAAGTTTATAAATTTTAGTCGGTCCTACACTCCACTAAATTTACTTCGACTTACTTGTTGGTTCTACCGACCAGTTTTTACCTCGACCACTTGTCACATCGACCAAGTCGGCCGACTTCTTCTCTCAACCAAGTCGGTTGCTTCGACCAAGTCGGTTCACTTCTTGTCTTCGACCAAGTCGGCTCACTTCATGTCTTCGACCAAGTCGGCTCACTTCATGTCTTTGACCAAGTCGGCTCACCTCAGTCGGCTGACTCAACCAACCACTCAAGTCGGTTCACTTTGGTCGAAATCTACAGAGTATGTTTCTTAGTCTAAAGACTTAAGAAATTACAAATGCTTTTCACCTGTGAGTAAGATGAAGTAAAAATAGACACATTAACAAATCCAAAGAACTTATAAAAACATATTCCCAAATATGTAGGAAGACTTGAGTCGACCAATGTGCCGTAAAACCTGGAACTTTCACGCAGTGAGAATTTTATGGGTTCTTTGATCTTTCACTTAACAGTAATTGTAAAAGACATTTACAGAAGTAAATCCGGAAATATGTGCGGCCAAATAATCATGCATTCAACCATAGACTATTTCATATATTTAACAATGTGGAAATAACAAAGTATTACAAACTTGTCGATTACAAACTGGTCGGCCCAGACTTGTTGGTCTACAGAGCTTCAACTCTTCGACTAAATCACATGCACAGAAGCTTGAGCTTCAACTTCACTTTTCTCACCCTGAGTTCCTCTAGTGTCTGTTGTCTGTGTAAACTGATTTACAATTTTCTTCTTCTATTTATAGGCAACCTGAAGATTGCTTCTACATGGGCCGACTGACTCACCATTAAAGACTGTAATAACTATCTACCTAACAACTTAGCTTTAGAAATAAATTCGACTGGTTTACATTGCCGAATCATGGACTCTTCCCTCTTGTCAAACTGACAGACAAGATCTTTGACTGGTACAGACTCTGACAGAGTCGGCTGAGAGTCAAGTACATATATGCGTGTAATTACATTTTTCCAACATTAAGAAGGGGGTTATGGGAAACTAGTAGAAGATTATAGAGTTGTTTTGGATGTAGGTTTGAAATCACCCGTTAAGGAGGGGGTTATGGGAAACTAGTGGAAGATTATAGAGATGTTTTGGATGTAGGTTTGAAATCGCCCGTTAAGGAGGGGGTTATGGGAAATTGGTGGAATATTATAGAGCTGTATGTGAGGTTTGATGATGATGTAAATCAAGATGAGCTTCCGGTGGATATGCAGACGATGAAAGATGATCTGGAAATATTCTAGCTTATTGGATGTGATATGGAGTGACTGCCTGGTTGCCTTATTCAATTCCAAAAGCTCTCATACTTTAAACTCTATGAATGTAAACAGTTGAAAGAGCTACCGGCGAAGTTGCCATGTTTGAGAGGGAGAGCCTTATTAACCAGACAGATTCCACTGTCAGAGACACATGACTATTCATGGCTGATGGCGATGGTCATCCATTGCATACCAGGGATCAAATTTGAAGGGTAGGGTCCCATTTCACTTTGAAGGGCTGTGAGAAATTGAACCGTTGACATGTAAAAATAAATTATTCTTTTAATTTGAAAATTTAAGTGTACAACAAAATTTCATTATTTATTAAAAGTCGTGACATGATGATTTATCACGTCCAATTTTTTTTTATGGGGATTACTCCAGAGTTAGTATAGAGGAGGAGAGACTAAATAAAGGTTGAGAATGAAGAATAGGTAGCGGTGATGGAAGATGAGATTGAAAAAAAGGGCATTTAGAAAGAGATTGGTGCACTTGTTTTGTTAAAGTGAACATAGTGATAACCGTTAGGAGTATTATCTTTTTGTATTGCATTGTTCTTTGGCCTATTTATTTTGTGAAGGGAAATGTTTGTTTCCTATCATGCAAAAGTGATTAGAGTAGTTGAGAACTACTCGCGACCTTATTTGAATGCATAATATGAAATTGGAGATGAAAGTAGCCTCATGGGGTACTGTAGCTTATTTCTGTCTAGAATTGTTTTGAGAAGAGCTCCACTAGTAGAAGTGCTATGTTACAAGGCTAAAAGAGATCAGCCATGAGATTCCTAACATTAATAACAAAAACTAAAAGGATGATTTTTGTCCAGTGCCAACTTATCCACCTAAAACTAGTGTACTTTTAACATTGTACATCCCTGGGAGATTTAAAATTGTTGATCCTTGTTGTGACCACTTGATCAGTACCATAACCAATGGTTTAAAGAAACAACATAAAAGTAAAAAAAATAGAAGAATAAACTTTCCGTGACATTTTACCTTACATGTTTTGAAATGAGCTTTCTACATGCTATTAAAATCATTGGCCAAAAAAAGTTACAAATACCATCAGAAAGCTAATTAATATGTTTGTCCATATGGACCCAGTTCGTGAGTAACTAGCCATTCAATTTCAAACTCCACCTAATCCCTAAGCATCGTCTTCACCATAATAATCCTAAGTATTAGAACACTTGAAAATTTATCCTTCAAACTTTAGTCTTGAGTCTACTAACATCTAGATGTCAAATGAGAGGGATTCCCATTTCTGTTTTCAAAACTCAATGCATATAATTATTGTTCAAACACATTGAAAAAGTATACTTCAAACTTAAATGTGGATCTTACTAGTATCTCGATCTCACACAAGAAGAAGTTTGAGAGAGCTTCCACAATTATCTTTTCAAATTCCATCTTATATTTATGTGAAAAGGTTAGACAAAAAACTGAGGACTATTATATACTATAATCTCTTTGTGAACCTTGCATTATTCAAAAATGTCATTTTGACAAAAAAAAACATATTTACAATCTCTTCTCTTAAATTCTGGGTGGATAGGTTTGAGGAGTGGCGTCCATGGTAATTGTAGACTCCATTTGATATGTCAACATTACAAACCTTTATCAAGGTTCACAATCAATACATTGAGTCTAGTTAAGTAACCCATAAAGATTTATTAATATATCTTTAACGACACATTTCAAGAGAAAACTAGGAAATTGATAATGTTGACTATATAACTAAGACCAAACCCAAACCCTAAAAATGTTAAGCTAGATAATAAGGAAGTCTAAGTTGTGATTAAAACAAACACCCTAAATTGCTACAATGATTCTAAACTTAAACTTAGAATAGAATAAAAATCTAAATTAAATTTATCAATATTAAATATTTTGCTTTATGAATAAATTGTGAATTACTTAACCTGTTTTTTATAAACTATATAACTAAATGTAATATCTAATTCTAACCTATAAATACTACAAATTTTTATATAAGAGATTAATCTAAGAGAATTTTTTAATAATTAGTGAGTTATTGGCCATAACGTAGAAAATATTTAATGTAAAAAAACAGCTCAAATTATCATATCTCATTTACTCTAGTATAACCTAAAAGACATAATTCTAATAAAAATTAAACATTTAAGATTAATCTACAACTTAATCTTGTATTGCTATCTAATCTTTTTATAATAAAATTTAACCTGGATTTCATTAAAGAACACTGTAATAATTGAAGAGGGGCATCTTTTTTAATAATGTAAATGAGGTCAATTATGATAAAAAAACGTTTTTTGTTTTAGCAATTCATCTCTTTGATTATTTTCATATTCAAAGGTAAACTTTTATTTTATTTTATTTTTCCTATTATAATTTATAGTTTATGGTCAATTTTGAATGTACACAAACTTATTGGAAATTGGAAATGAAAAGAAAATCATTTCGAAGCAATAAGTGCATACCCCAAAGGAATAGTGATTGAGACTAGTCACAATAGTAAGAGGGAGATATACCCCTCTAGGAGAAATGCACCATGAAAACATGTTCTCTTAAACATGTCATAGCAAACTCTCCTCTCCCTATATATTGCTTTCAGTGCCTGTAGTTCCTATAATGTAATGAAATTGAGTTGGAATGCCCGTAGTGCCTATAATGGTTGAGTCTATCTATTCATGAACAAATCTATCTATCCATGACATAAGAAAGAGTAGGTGAGTAGGTAGACTGTAGTAAGGGAGGGAGCACAAAGCAAGAACCAAAGTCAATACAATATGAAATGGTTTACATCCAATGCATACATTGCACGTTCTTATCCATGTGTTCTCCCTGATGTAGGGGTTATCCTCATAAGAGTAAATACCTTCTATACCCTGAATTATATAAATCCTAGAAAATGGAAATAAAATAAAATAAAATCATTTCCAAGTCTCTCCAATATTGAAATCTTATCCCAGCTAATTTATGGAAACATTTCAAATTCTCCAACAAATATCATGGCATTTTAAACTTTCAAATTTTAATTTTGTTTTGTTCTATTATGGTTTATGGCTTTCGGATGCACACAAAATAATTGTAAATCAGAAATAAAATGAAAAGCATTGCCACCACCTAAATGTTTTAGGAGCAACAACTATTTATTCAACCTCCGACAACCCACAAGAGATGACTATAAAATACACACTCGATTATTGCGTGGAAACCTATAATTCACATCTCTATGGCCCTCACACGATTCATATTGGCAATCGTTGGGGCATCTTCTTCCATTAGTGTCATGGAACAAGATACAAATATGGAGACGCATGTGCAGATACAACATTATCATTATTTTAGCTAATGCAAGTCCATACATATATAAAGAAGTCTCTACTCTCTTGGTCCCTGGAGCATATAGTTTATTGAACTTAGATAAGGGACAACTCTGTCGAGTCAATGAAAAATTTGGTCTTTAGGTTGTTAATAAAATAAGGCATTGGAATTTGGAAGGACCTTTTAATGGAGGATTGATTACTCTAGATGGCAGCTCTATTGGTCAAGTGTGATTGGGCCTACCTAAAAGAAAAACCCCAAAATGTAATACCTAATGCAGCTTTCAGGAAGCAACTTTTTTTATCAACCCTAAATTTAGCAGCTATGAATCATGTCCTCCCCAAATGATTAATTTGAAGTGATGAAAAAAAACCCAATTTTAGGTGGATTATGGATAGTCCCCCCAATGTATATCAAGTTTATCACCCAATTCGAAGTGATCAAACAAAATCCCCAGTTTTAGGTAGATTATGGATAGTACCTCCAATATATATCAAGTTTATCAGCCCTATCAGAAAGCTTAAGTATTTATTAGTCCACTATAAGGAAGAACTTAAAATTCTCTAACGAATATCACTACAAGTTGGGTGTCCTACCATAGTCAACAAGGAAGATGAATCATAAACACACGTTTGGGAGGTTTGCGACAGCGACGCTGTTGAAACCATGTTCTTTGCTAGCTCACTGCACTACCAGTCCCTCATTCATGAACGTCCATCGAGGATTCCCTTGTTTATATATACTGGTAGACAATGTTTTCTTCTTGTTGCCATTATTAGAAGGATGATAGGAAAACAGAGGGGTCAGAGTCTACAACATTTACAATGCCAGTTGTTAAATATTTTATCCTTTCAACCTTTGGATTTCATTAAGTAAATTGGAATAATTCAAACATTTGTATTCAATTATTTTTCTTTCTTTCAACCTAATGTTTACAATTCACAACAGGTAAAGAGCATTGACATATTTGGAACTCAAATACCAGGCTCTTTCTGCTTGCTCCTCTTCCCAAAAGAAGTTGTCGTCCTAGCCTATGAAAAGTATACATTATTTTGGTTCTAATTTTATTTATATACTGGTTTTTTTAGGGTTACATCTATTGATTATTCAAGACTTAGTCTGGTGGACGCACAGTTGTATAATACATTACAAATTTCAAACAACATTTTGGATGGGGAATTTTTAAACCCTTATATTTATAACACGAGAAGGAACCCCAACAAGCAACACATTTAACATTTCTCCATATATAAAATGTTACACAAGTACCAAATGTTGTACATACTTGTAAATTCATGACAACCAAGTCAACAGCTTAGCTCTGCAAAATCTTCTGGAGGAAATAGAAATTAGGGAGACACTAAAACATGGAATTGGAGAGTTGAGAGTCCGAGTCTTGACTCCCGACTGTTCTATACTTGTAAACCAAGGATAATGTTTTTTCTCCCATAGACTTCGCCAATATCTTTAATTTTAGGGAAGCTTCGATCAATCCAGCCTACCCAACGTTCTACCTTTGCTTCTCTTGCTCGTTCCTGTGACGTAGGTGGCACCTTCGAGTTGTGCACCGCAAAAGAAACGAGGAATTAGAATGCGTAGATGTTTCCTTCTACAGAAAGATCATTGAAAGCAACGCCATATCAATTCCCCAATATCTCAGCGCTCTTGAGATGGTTTACCTTTCTCGAGTTAGGAAAATGCATGTTTGTGTATCTCACATGATTACAAAAAAAACATTTTATAATTGCTTCTACATAATATATATATATCAGTGTAGATGAGGGGAAACTTCGTATTATTTTCGCAAGGTGTACGGAGACTTTCAGAGATCATTCTTCGTTTCGAGGGTGCTTAGGGCGCAGATCAGAGAGCCCACAGGAGGAAGAGGAAGAAGAAGAAGAGGAATCAAGTCAAAAGGTGAGGCGCGTGAGGAGGTGAGACGTAATATCGATATTCGCAGGAGCAGCCCACTGGTGGCATAATGATGGAAGCGAGCCTCACCAAATCATAGCCATTGCCGACGCAGTCATCCCTCATAATCATCTCGGGCGCAGTAGTTAATGTGTAAGCATCCCGACAAATTAAGTAATTATAATATTCAGTTAGGTATATGACAAATTCTTTCGTTTCTTTTAGAGATGACTATATGCATATTGTACAACCCTTCTCTTTGGTTGGTACTCTGTTCCAGTTGCCTTTGTATCTTCTTCCTAACCCTCTTCCTCTGATGAGAGGGGCAGACTAAGCGACCTAGGTGGATCGTGCGAGACTAGGAGTGTCAATTCAAATGATTATGGCCCCAGTAAATGAATGGAAATTTAAATAAATCTTGGAATCTTGGAATAACTAGTATAGGATATATGATTCATGAACACAAATAAAAGGCGGCGCGTTGCTATCCGGCTACCAAAGATTTGTCATCCCATTCCTGTGGTGGTCATAGAAATTCCTGGCACTAGGTGAAACCCTGGTCTATCAACTTACACAGACCCATTGGACCAGGTTAGGTTCGAATCCGACAAATATTGCTCAATGCGTTGTAAATTACAAAAAACAACACCATTAGGTTTTCCTTACGGGTCCTTGACAATGGAGGGTTGTCAAATCAATTTACCATCCATAGATATGACTCATATGGGCATTTAATTTCACATCATATACTCAAATTCTCAAGTGACTTGTAAGTTGTGAGATCACCTGACTTGGTGAACAAGAAGATGCCAAATGGAAATCCAAGTTGGAAGGTTGGCATTCTCTCAGACCAAGATTTAATGAAGTTGGTGAATCAATAATGCATGCCAATGCCATTAAATGCTTTAAAAGTGAACATGGAAGTTGAACTTGGCATTGGGAAGCACACTGGCCCACCGTGGTCTCTGCCCTTTAGGACCTCAGATCTTCATCCATGATCCAACTATTTGAGGTCACTTGGGCAGACTCTGAGTCCCGACTCTTCCACACTCCATCGAATCATTGATAACCCCTGGAAGGGAAAATCTTGTAACTTCCCTTCTGTTGCAAATTTACCCATGCTTACTCAATTTCATTATTCATTATTGACGGGCTGGAAATGAAACTAATCTTTTTTTGCATAGTAAAGTTCCTTGTGGCCTTCTATGAAGAGTAAAATGACCTTTGAAAGGCTCTTCAATTTTGAAGCCTGATACCCACCCACGCGGTTACTCATCGACCAAGCAACGGCGGCGAGTCGACGACTACTTTCCGGTGACTACTCGGACAGGTCCTCTTTGAATGGGAGGGAAATTTGAATTTGAATTTTCAATAGGCTTCTTGTCCATTATTAATTTGAATTTTGAATGCGTTGTTTTCCCCGCTCCATTATTAATTTTAATTTTGAATGTCATCCCCGCTTCATTGTATCTAGATCGCTCACATAATCCAGGCCTAATGCTGCATGTGGGAAATTCTGCAACACCAAATCTAAATCACATATCGGCCGCTGGTTGTAGCTGCCCGAGATCATCCAGCAATCCGCATCAGCCC
The DNA here is from genome assembly GCA_001517045.1 of Pseudotsuga menziesii. Lineage (NCBI taxonomy): Eukaryota > Viridiplantae > Streptophyta > Pinopsida > Pinales > Pinaceae > Pseudotsuga > Pseudotsuga menziesii. The sequence continues at coordinate 93,388 of LPNX011218518.1, forward strand.
CGCAAAGGAGAAGAAGAACAATTCCGGGTTATAAAAGTCGTGCTTGGAAAAACGAGAAAACGAAGGGCAAGGTCATCATGGATCAGGGTAATAATAATTCGTTTGGTTCCAATTCACTGGTGAATTCTCATTTAGCTAGTGCTGCGGCTAATTCGCCTGCAGATTTCGATCCAAAGAAATCAATTTTAAGCAGTGACAAATCTTGCAGTTCGACAGTGGGTTTCGAACCAGGGACATGTACTGCACATAATAAGAAGAAATATAATTTTGATTCAGTGGCCTATAGCAGCAACAACGATAAAAATGAAAATTACAATTATTTAGTATATAGTAATGGGTTAATATGTATGTGTTATAACACCAATCATTTAAATAATTTAAAACAAGTGGAATAAGCAACAAAGTTGCTTAGTACCTGCCTCCTAAGAAGAGATTGAAAATATATAGCAATAGAATAATTTTGCTATAAAAATATATGATAAAACAAATATAATTACAATTTGAAAGAAATTAAAACAAAAATGAATTAAAAAATGTCCATTTAAATACTATATATAGGTTATTGCAATGTAGCATAAAACAAGCATATTCAAGCTTCTTTACATACTTCTAGTAATATTCTTGACTTATGTTATAAAAATATGCAAGTTTCTTTATAGACTAGCATAAATAGGAAATGAGAAATAATAGCTTATAAGACTATAAATTAATATCATTGTTGTGAGAATAGTTTATTTATATTTTATTATAAATTTATAATGTTATACAAATATGCAAGTTTTTTTTATATACTAGCATAAATAGGAAATCAACAGAATTCAAGGCTTCTTGAACACAGTCGCCATTTTACGATTTAACCTTTCAACATTTTTCTGTGATTCTAGTTCATATTTTTCCACCCAAATTCTACACAAAACTTACAGGGTTGAAAATCTATGTCTTCTTTTGAGCGAATGAGCTCTTCCAGGGATGGCATGGCTGTGAATCGTAACTGATGGAATTAGTAGACGTTGATCTGGTTCTCCCAGAGATATTGAAACAAGGACAACTTTATGGAATTGTCAGTTCCTCATCATCAAGCAAACACGGGAAGCGCATGGCACATACCAGTAGATTCTGTTACCTGAATTTGTTTGGATGTCGAAAAAACAAATTGTCGCAGGGCCATGGTTTGGCACAACCGAATATGTAAGTTGCCATGTAATATCGAGGAAAATGTTAATTATTGGCTAAGGAAACAGCTACCGACTAAATTGACCGACAAGAATGTAAAAGCTAAGACTCTTTACTTAATTGGATCTGAATACGAATATGACACGTGTGCGTGGAATGCAAGAAATTGTTCTGTTGACCTACTTCTCTGGAACTTTCATGACACGGTATTTCGCTTTTGTGCACATTTTAGGGTTAACTAGCTAGCCAGAGCATGCTCTAAAGAAAGAGCCTGGCCTGCTAGGGTTCAAGAAGAAAAGAAACAAGGACGCAACCGGCCAAATTAGGACACATGGGGTTTAATCGAGTACCTAACGAGTCAAATTATAACCCTTAGGATTTGTAACAAAAATAGAATGCGGTCGTTCCAAGCAAGCAATTGTGTTTTCTTTAGGGTTTGTGCTGGTGGTCAGCGACGTGTAAGAATGGAGGATTGAGATAAAATGATCCGTCGTGGAGTTCCGGCCAGCAGTTTCGCTTCTACACGCCTCTTGCAAATTTAGCGAAATTTGCGTAATCAAATGTTTCACGGAGTTGGGACTGAAGATGATTTGGTGCGGAGTAAAAATCGGAATAGGAATTATGAATTATGATTGACAAAGTCTCCTGCGGCCCCACACTAGGACAATCGATCCATGCAAATTTTTGGCTGGGAAGAGTACTTTTACATACTTAATTACTTAATTACAAGGACGGTGATTGTTGAACATTGTGGCATGGAGATGATGGACTAGAAAGAAAATTGTTTCGCATAGGTGGTTAGTCCTATTCTATACACTTAGATATTCTATACATTTAGATGGGTGATGAGGATTTTGACCATCCTTAAACTTCAAGCCCCTATCCATTTGACCTAATGTGTTTTGGAAATTGAATTTTATTTAACTTACTTTGAAAATTTGTTTGATTTTGTTGTCAAATTCATAATCTAGTGTTTACTGCTTTCAAATCTTGATACAAGACCAACTATTTAACATAGATACAGTTTAGTCTATACATTTTTTTGAAGTTTCTCCAAACATAATTTCATTTTATTTTCTCTTTTTTAATTATTAAACTCTCCAACAATAACATATTAATTCACCTAAGACAATTACTAGTATATATGATATCCATGCAAATGAAATATATATGATATCAATGGAAATGACTTTCGTAATTTCTTTGTTTGATGTTTATCCACATAAATGATATCAATGGAAATCCCTTCGTAATTTCTTTGTTTATTATCCACATAAATGACTATAATTTCATTTGTTGATGTTTATCCATGGAAATGACTATAATTTCCTTGTTTGATGTTTTTCAAATAGTTTGCTTTGAATCCAAATTATTGGCAACAGTTAATAATAATATAATTTGATATTCCAAATTAAAATAATATTACTGAAAACATTCGCAAATCAATGAACCATCTGGTTCCTCTGTATCCTTGGAAGCATTTGACTGCTTCTCTACTGCTTTTCAGAGTTCGTGATAATTTCTTGGTTTCGGGTTTAATTATAAGTCTGAAGTGCCCTTCAAAAACTACCATCCACTTTCTTTCGTTTGGGAAATTATGTTTCTAGTTAGCCACCCACCTCTCCTCGGGGTTTCAAGCACGGACATCTGGACAGCTTATGATCGATGTCCGCGCACCTTCAGCACTTAACGGAATTAATCGTTATTATGATATGCAGTGCTTATAGATGAAATCAGCATATACCATAGTGCGAGTTCATGGCTGGACAAGCATCTATGCCGTATACGTGGATGTCTCGGCTACCACTAAGTTCTATCACCGGTTTTCCTAGCTGAAATCTACTATATTATCGATCTAACTGAAGCCTATTGAAAAATCTGAACTTATGTGTGTTTGGCAGACAATAATTTAAAGTCTGTAGAAGTTATGACCATGGAGAAGCTATGGACGGGCTTGCTGTTATTGGCCTTGTTGTTTATGATGAGCTGTGAAGGGGACGCATGGCGGCCTTCCTTGTTGAGACCCAGAACTCTCAGCAAATTTTCAATAATTAACCAAGAGAAGTCATTTTTACAATCATCACAGTACGAGTACGAGACAAAGTATTTCACACAAAGGCTTGATCATTTCAGTTTCAAGAATCATAAGAACTCAACGTTCCAGCAGCGTTATCTCATAAATGACAAGTCGTGGCTGGGAGCAGAACGTATGGGGCCTATCTTTTATTATTGCGGGAATGAGGGCTACATTGACTGGTTTGTTGTAAACACTGGATTTATGTGGGACATCGCACCTCAGTTTGGAGCTCTGCTCGTCTTTCCAGAAGTAAGTAATAGCTCCTGTCTCGACACCTTCGTCGTGGAGATCAGGCTATTCTCAACTTCAAGAAGAAGAAGATGATGATACAGAGCTATGTGATAGCACGTCCATGCATATAGCCATGACGCTGGACACTGCTTATCTGAGAGGATTGGTCGTCGGAATTCTATCGATTCTCCAACATGCTGCTTGTCCCGAGAATGTAGTCTTCCATTTCATGGTGTCCAAGCGCCAACGTGATCTCAAGGCTACGCTTCAGGCGACTTTTCCATACTTGCGCTTCATATTATATCACTTTGACGAGAATATTGTGAAGAACAAGATATTGTATTCAATTAGGCAGGCTCTGGATCAGCCACTCAATTACGCTGGCACTTACTTGGTCGATATCTTGCCGTCATGCCTCGGGAGAATCATTTACCTCGACTCCGATTTAGTTGTTGTGGATGACATTGCCAAGCTAATGCACCCTCGTCTCATGGCCCGAGGTCTGAAAAAAACCAGAAGAGCTGGCTCCGATGGTACCACTTGCTATAACAGATGGCAATGGGATATAATTTTTATTTTTTTAATTTTATTATTATGATGTCATGTTGCCACATGTCAACTCAAATCCAGATACCAAATTCCAAAGTTTACATCATCTTCTATCCACCAATAAGTTGTTTACAAAATAGTTTTTTAACAAAATTAAAAAAAATATTTTACAAATCCTTAAGTTATACTTTACAAAACAGATTTTAATTTTTTTGATAGAGAGCAACTAATACAAAGTCAAAAGAGTTTGACTTGCAATCGATTACAATATACCTGCTGAGGCAGGTATAATAATGGATTGTTTTTGTTTTACATTATTTTTTAAAACTAGCTATGTAATAATTATTTATACAATGTCTCTTTTAATAGCTAAGAAAATTCAAAGTTGTAGAAAAAACAATTTAAATTTATCTGCTATTAAAAAATATAAGTTTTCATAATATATGTTATTAAAAAAATAATATTTAAATAATTTTTTTTAGTTTTTAAAACTTTAATAATTTCTCATATAATAAAAATTAATTATGTAATAGTTTTTATACAATGTTTTTTTCAAAATAATTATGACAATTTAAAAGATAGAGAAAAAACAAGGGAAACTTACATTTAATAATATATGTTATTAAAAAAAATCCTAATTTTCAAAAATAGTTAATACAATTGTTTTTTTAAATACTTAAGACACTTAAAGTTGTAAAAAAAACAATGGAAATTTATATTTAATGATATATGCTAATATTTTTTTTGAAAAAATAAAATAAAGAAATATTAATGTTTTATAAAAATATTATATACTTAAAATCTATACAATCAATAAATAATAAATAATTATGTTATTCATAAAAAATTAAGAAAATATGTGTTAAGAGAGAGAGTCTCATAATTAAGGTCTATTCTTGATTGTTCCTAAATCCACTCTTGTCGTAGTCTCACTTAACACTCATTAAGATTTTGCCTACCAAGTCCTTCCTTCTTAGGATCAACCATGATTGCCTCTCGACTTGAATCCCTTGATGTGACTCCCTACTTAGTACACCAATCCTCTAAAACTTCAGTATCTTATGTTCCTTCATTACCAAAGAAAAATCCATTAATGTTGATGCATTCAATAGATCCCTTTTAACCTTAGGTATTCCTTTAGGCCCCTTTGTGTTGGTAAGACCTCTATTCTTCACCATTTAAGGTCCCTCCTTAGAGAGGCTACAATGAGACCCTTGATGCCAACCTCTTACGGCAATTACAAGTAGTCACTAATTGCACCTATGTCAACTAAGATAGGCCCCTTAATGAGCCAAATTGTGATGAATTTGTAAAAATATATAAAGGAAACCCAAACTAAAGGTGCGCAAGATGAAGTGAGTTTGGAAACAATCACTTCCTATTTATGCATTAAAAGAGTTATAAAACCCCTAGATTCGAATATTCCAGCAGTAGAAGAAACAATAGATTAGACTCATCATTTCTCGAGCATTGGATGATCTACAAGTTTAATAACCTTTGTCTAAAATTCACAAATCAGTATGTATGGATTTCCATTACCTAGAAGCATAGAATCAAGGAAGGATCCTACATTTGTCTTTGTATAAAAGGACATTATTGAGTTTGGCATGGACCCTTCAATGAACTATGTATGACTGTCAATATTCATATAGAACTACAATTTATCTGGATGAAAGGAGATCATCCTTTCAAACTTATGGACCTTCATCTTCTATTACTACTATTGATGATACAATCCCTTATCTTGACTAGAATATGCCCAAAATATTGCCTACTGAAGTTGACAAATTAAAATGGCGGCAACATAAATATGGTACTCAAATAAAAGTAAGTTCTTATCACTTTTATAGATTAGGAAGAGCCCATACATACAAATTTGATATACAAAGAACAAATTCATTGGGAAAAATCTAAAGGCTTCAAATATGCACATCTTGGCGCTGTAAAATTAGGACTATGTTGTTTAGTTCAACCATATTTAAATGTTTCTTCTTTGTGTTGTGTGCTTGATATTTTCCATCTGGAATTTGTTGATGCACTTGTAGGAGGTTTTGAAGGACCTCCACATAATGGACCATTCTTTGGAACAATCTTTTTAAAATCTTTTGTTAGTCTGGAAGACCCATATATTTATGATCTACTTAAAGCTTATATCCTTCCACGAGGATTCAAGATGGATACATGCTCTAAAATCATTCAATTAAAATATCTTGTGGCCATCTGTTTCAGAAATTATTCCCTTCCTCCTCTCAATGAGAAATTCCGTAACAGCTCGCACCTGCACAACGTGGTGGAAACTGATAAATCTAATATTTCCACCTCAATTAATTTTGACCGGACTGACATTCATTATCCTAAGCAATTGGAAGTTAAATACAAAGAGTTTAGAAATGCTAAAAAAGCATTAATCCCACAACTCTTTATTCAAATGCCCCTTGTTTTTATAGTAGTTCAAATTCATTCAGACTTCCTAATGGTTTCTATTCTCCTCAGTTTGCTCCACCTCTAGTTAAATCAACCTCTGTAAATACTACTTCCACTCAACCAGTTTGGCAAGAACCTCATTCTTTTTCTCAACCTTCTTTCTCAATGGTTCATAATAATCAACACAAATATCAACATGCAAAATTTCCTGCCTATAACAAAGCTTTAGAGAGAATGAAGCTCAGAAACAAAGGTGTAAGCCTATACATGATGTCCTTCCCCAGAAGTGGCCTTAGTTTCACCTCAACCAAACAGAAGGGTGATACCTCGTTTCATCTAAGAAGAAATATTCTTGACACTCCTTTTAGACAATTTTCCCATGACCAAAAATATAATTCATGCCTCACATATCATCAACCCCAAATGAAATTGTTTCTAATGAAATCAAGCTGTTAAATAATGGAAATTATCAACAACAACTATCTGCTCAGAATATTAATGAAAAAGAAAAATTAGAGGAAACGTTAGATGTTCTAGGTAATATTATGGTTAAAGCCCAAAACCTGAGCAACAAAATGAGTCATGTTATACAGACATCCTAGAGCTAGCCTCAAAAGGCCACAAGCAAAAACATAAAATCAGATACTCATTTGGGATGATAAGTATCAATGAAGAAGAAGACGAGACACCTGATTTCTATTTTGGGTGAGAAGAAGAAGATAAAGCATAAACAGATGAATTAACATATATTGTCTCCCAGTTTAAAGAAATCCTAAATCTTTCATTGAAAAATACCTTTTGGAATTTAGAATCCCTAAAAGAGAAGTCCAACAAGATGTTGGATCCTCAATCAGCCACAAGGTCCTTCTCCTCAAATGACTAGACCTCCTCCTCCATTTGACATAGAAGTGATTGATTCTTCTCCTTCCTCTGCTCCTCCTTATTTTAACTTCTGAATAAACGGGATGATTAATTTGATCTCCCAAGTGCCTGAACATCCAATGTCAATCTCGTGCATGTTCATCCTATATTTGTTACCATTTTTGGCAGTTAAAATTACTCATTTAAACACATGTTTTATTATCTTTTGTATATTTTATTTCACACAAGTCATTATTCAACCTCAGGTATGAGTGTATTATCTTTTTATTATTATCATTTTTTATGGTTTTATTAATTAAAAATAACATTATTAAAGTGCATTTGATGTATTAATTGATTTGTATAATTGTTTGCAGATTTTATAATCTTTTTGGGCCAAGTTAATAAACAAAACGCATTCAGCCTGCTTTGCACACAGCACCTCCAACTCGACGTCCAGCTTGTCATCTAGCCCGTTGTGTGAAACTCGTTGGTAGTTGCCAAATGTTGAAACATGTTGTTGTAGGCTGCAGTCCTGAAGTGTGCCAGCAAATAGACACTCTGTTCACCCTAGATCGATGCCCAGCGTATCCAACTCACGGCTCAGATTTTCGTTTATCTCTCCATATAGATCGCCCATTAGACTACGCGCTGCAAAGAAGTAATTCTGAGCATCTAAAACATGAAACGACCTACAAATGAACTGTTATCCATGCGTCTGGGTGATGAAGCTTGCTTCTGGACTGTTCGCCATCCTGCACTCTCCTTAGCTCACCACTACATCAAAAATCCACGTGTTGGATTGATGCATTTAACCTGCTCCCTAGAAGATTCGCCAGTTTGCTCTCCTCTGTTCACCACCAGCCTACCTGTTGCGCTAAGGAAGGAGTCGTACGCCACATTTGAAGACTGTTCACGCTGAAGATCAGCCTGTGTGTTCACTGCCTAGTAAAAAGATCAGAATCACACTGAAGAAGGAAAGATTCCTGTGCGTTGGCTTGTGATCAGTTAAATGCCTTTAAGATCGACTAAATTTACAGAGTAGTCGACCACTAAAGGGTCGACTTGCTCATCTCTGTAAACTATTATATAAAGCAGCCTCTATGGGAGACCTTAGTTAGTCAATTAGAGAGTTAGCTAGCAGAGTTAGTGAGAGAAGAGTTCATGTTGTGATTTGTTCTTAAACATTGTATTTCTGTTCTACTGTTTGAATAAAGAGCTGTATGTGTTGTTGTTGAAGATTGCGTTTGAGTAGAAGTTAGCTAGGCACCACCCCTGATTGCTGAGAGGGCCCCTCATCAACCAAAGGTTTCTTTTCTTGTTTATTCCTTTTCTTATTTTCTGTTATAGCTAGTTTAATTCACAACTTGCTTTATTATTTTTGTAATGCAATTTTATTTCTGAATTAGATAACTAGATTGCGCGCATAGTTTGCTTTTGAATCTATTTTCAATCCTTTCATTTCTAGTTTCCTGTTCAGTTTATTTACAAGTAAATAGAATAGATTTCTTTTGAATTCAGTTCTGTCTATTTCATTTCTGTTATGAGTTATCAGTTTATGCAATTTACATTTCAGTTTATTAATATGCATCAGTTTCTTTATGTTTATGTTTATGAATTTGTTTAAGTCTATTTTACTGTTAAATTTGCTTAATAAGTAGGTTTACTTATTGCCTTTATGCATTAAATCTGCATTTGCATGAATTTAGCTGAAGATTAGCTCATTTAGGTTAGTTTTCATTATTTTAACTGTGCGGACTGTCATTCAGACAGCCTATCCAGTCTGTTATTCAACCACCCCTTTCAGACCCACAGTTTAGTTTGTAATTCAGCCCTTAGTTCTGTTTTTAGTGTTTTTTTATGTATTTTGAGATTGTTTTTAGTTATGTTTTGTTGATGTTTGAATTATGCTTTGACTGTAATAGTTAGATGATAGTTTTGTTTAACATTGAAGTTAAATTTTAATTGTTTTAAATTATTTATTAAAGTTTTATTATTTTCCTTATTTCTTTTTATCTTGAATATGTGTTGAGTTGTTTTTGTTTCTGATTTTGTTTTACTGTTGTATTGTTTTGTGTTTATGCCTTTTGAATTGATTTATTCGTTTGTATGCAAGATTTAGTGTTATATGTGTTATTCTTAGTATGCTTTTAGGTTGTCTCTTTTATATCGTGTTATTGTTGAAAGAACTTGTAGGACAGAACCTAAAGATATTTCTTTTATTAAGTTTTCTACTTGCTTCTTTTATTAAGTTTTATGCTTGCTTATAAGTTAAGTCTTTCTTGCACCTTAGTTTTTCATTTGAATAATTAATTGTTGATTGTATCTGTTTTAGTTTAGAGTAAAATAAATTATCAACTGTTTAGGTCATTATTCTGTTTTAGTTTAACTACCTTAATAATTGCATTTTTAGGAGTTTGACTCGGTTTTCCATTTTGAAAGATCTTTCAATCTTTTGTTTGTTAAACTATTTCCACGACACCATAAGAACCCCTCTACCTTCGCATATATTTTGTGTCAACTCTAAGCTTACCAGCCCCGGTTGATAATTAAAGAATAGGTGAATTAATTTAGACATTATAACACTAAAACACTTTTAATGCCGTTGCCAGGGAGTTGTTCTGTAAGGTAGATTTGAACTCTATATGAAGTTTAGTAATAGGTTGGTAGCGGGGGAGAGGTAAGATGAGAGGTAAGAACCCGCACATCTATTATAACAGGCGCCCCCAAATCCAGCAACAGTAGTAGCATAGGTTTTCTTTAGTTTAAATTTTTTCATGAGCAGACTTAGAGATCCTCAGGGTAGATTTATTAAGATCGAAAAAGTGATTGAAGTACCTACTTACTTCCGTAGGGGACGTAATTCCCTAATTACTAACTCACCAGAAAGGTATCGAATGACATCTGTCGAAGGTAGTTCTACCCAGAAGCCTGAAGAAACCCTCTCAGGGGATCTTACTGGGGAAGCCATAGAAGGAGAAGGAACCTTGGAAGAAGGTCCAAAGGACCCCATTCCTGAGTAAATTCAAGTGGATCAGCCATTAGAAACCTCCAGCCCTCCGCTAGTTTCGAATGCAATTAACACAACTTTTTCACTAGTAGGAGATCCGAATTTTGTTGACTTTGTTGATCTTGCCCAAGTAAAATCTCGCTTTGGAACCTCATTAGATCTAGTTATTTCACAAATTGAAACTTCTACAGTAGAACCTACTATCCCTCTAGGATTTAATAAAAACATGGTTTATCAGAGGAAGATATCTCCCAAAAAAGAACATTGGGACGCCTCATTATCACCGCGAAAGGAGCCTCCTCAGTATATTTACGTTAAAAATCTAGCTTATATGGAGAGACGGGGGGAAAACAAAGATCATGATGAAGTTAGAAATGAAGAAGGAGAAGGGGAAAATCAAACCAAGGATACCTTTGGGTTCCCTATTTTAGACACAATGCAGGATGTAACTATGACAAACATCCCTCCTTCCTCCTTACTTACTTTCTATGGAAAAAGTAATGAGGACCTGGACACATTCCTGTTCGAGTTTGATATCCTTTGTAGGAGCTATAATTATCTACAAGATGCTCACAAACTGAAACTCTTTCCTACTACACTAAAATATTTTTCCTTGAGATGGTTCATGGGATTAGGAGAATTCACTATCAGGACTTGGGACGATATGAAAACTTCCCTTTTGCAAAAATATCAAGAATACTGCAAACCTAAGGACTCTCGACATGATATATTCAAGATACAACAACTTGAAGATGAGATCTTGGAGGATTATCTTGAAAGGTCCATTTATACATTACATAAATCTAAATATAATGACCTCCAAGAAGATGCAGTACGTACACTTTTCCTTAAGGGGATATCCGAGGACTTGCTAGAAAGCCTTAATCTCATGGCAGCTAGCGATATTTCTCATAAAACGTTTGCACAAATTGGTGAGATGTGTAAAAATTATTCTAGGAGTAGGGGGGAAGTTACAAAAAAAATTTGAGAGCCTTTTAGTAGGAATGTAAGAGGAAATGTTCCTATTTCAGGTGGATTTACAAGAGTAGAGTTAGGAAACCTATTGGAGAATTTTAAGACTGATATCTTAGGAGCAATGGGTTCTCAACTAGATACTTTACAAGCCAAGAAGAGGCAGAATGAAGAATGAGCAGCAATGAGTTACAGCTGTGGCAAAACAGAAGCAGAGAATATAGGAAGTTTGTTGCATGAGCCGATAATGAAATAACAGAACCAAATCAAGAATTACTCCGTCAGTTGCAGCTACCCTTGAATAATGGCGCGCTGCTGAACTGAATCTGTTGCATCCTTGGCTGTTATAGCTTGCATAGGATGAGGATCTTTGACTGCGTTTCACCTGTAAAGATAGAGTCAGTGGGCACAACTAGAAATAGATATTTGTTTCTTGTAGAATCTGGTTGACCGGATGCACCTGTATCCTTCATGCTTTGAACAATCTTCATAAAACCAACTTATTAGCATAATTCAAGAGGTAAAGCCCTGTTTATTACAACCATAAGTATTAATAAGATAAAACAATAAGCAATCATACCTATGACAAATCAGGCTTTGCTGAAGGAAAACCAGCTGTTAGGTGCATGAAAATAGGGTAAGATAAGGCAAAAAGAGTATATCAAGTATGGTAAAAAAGGGGTCATTTCTGGGCCCAACATCTCCCCCCAACTGTCTTATTGCATGTCCTTATGCAACAATCTCCATTAGTCCAAATCTGAATCAGGCCTTGTACTTTGTTCATGGAGAGAGGAAAAGTTATAAGGGAGCTCAGGTGATCCTTGTGTTTCTATAAATCCATTGTAGGAAACCGAATATCTCCAGCACTGCTCTTCTTCTGCCTTTGAGAAAAAGAAATCTTCCATGTATGGTTTTGATGGCCACCAGATAAGAGGAAATTTGAACCTGAGTCCCAACCAATTATCTCAACACTTCCTTATATAGCCCACATATCCTTCGACCCTTGAAAGAACATGTTTAAAATTGCAGAAACAGTAAGGATCCCTATTCTGCAGTGATAAAGGGGAAGCCTGCCATCTATGCTTATTGCCTTCCAAGGTTGATTGATGTTGCATGGTAATTTGGCCAACACACCTGGAGATGACCCTTTCTTGAAGTCCAATTATCTGCTGGGTCTTAATGGAAGATGTAAGCCTTTGTTGTTGCAGAGCAAGGAGAAGGCGAGGGGATTGAGGCTCACTTCGAACCCAAAGATTAGTGTTGGCCTCATTGTGAGAGTAGGTCTGGAAAGATCTTTTCCACTGCACATGATTGCTGACAAAGGAGGCAAAATCTCTTAGCTGAACATCTCCAAGGTAAGGGGCAGGGTTCGAATGTTGGTCCAAGGGACAAGCCATTTCATGTAGGTAAAGTTCATAGAGCAGGTTATGCTCAATGAAATTAATTTCCATAAAAGTCTCCAGAAACTGGGCTGAGGTTGCCACTTCATAATGTCTCCCTTCCTTTACTGCTTTCAATTTAAACCAAATAAATTGTTCAAACGAAAATACAGGGTAAGAAGGAGATGGCACTCTGGTGCTTAACAATTCTTGGGAAAGAGTATACAACTGGTCCTTCTCCACCTGCATAGATTTGAACTTTTTTAGCTCCTTCAATTATTTTTGTATCTCTTCCCATCATAGTTTCTGGAACATTAACTCTTCTACCCATTTCTCCCTCAGTTCTCTGATAGTCTTTTCGTGATCAACGAGGGGGGTCATTCCTTCTTTATACTTATCCACCTGCCTCTTCCATTTCTTCACTTCCATTTTTTTACAGTGAGAGTTCTTTGATCAGCCCCATGGATTCTTTTCTTTCCTACATTTTCCTCATCATTAGAGTCCAGATTGACAAATTTCTGGGAAAATTGAGTGCATACCTTGCCATCCGATGTTTCAGCTTGAACATTCTACATTAGGAGTGTAACAACTTCTTCCATCAAGGTTTCAACGGTCTTTTCCTATATGGGAACTTCTGAAACCACCCCTAGAGATGCTGGTTCTTGTGTAACAACATCTCCTTTTTGAAGTTCCCCTCCTTCAGCTTTAGCCTGTATGGGTACTTCTGCCATTAATTTTGAGGATGTCGGTTCTTGTGTGACAACATCCTTTTCTTGAAATTCTCCTTCAGCAACTTCAGCATTCAATTGTGAAGAGGTTGGTTCTTGTGTAACAACTTCTTCCTGAATTTCAATTTCCACATCTTCCTAAGTCTCAGCTACAACTACTTGAATTTCAGTCATGGCTTTGACAGGGGGCTGCAGGACTACTAGTTCTTGTGTATCAGCGTCCTGTCCCCCTATTTCTTCATGCTGCTAGAATTTCTCTTGAGTTGCTTCCATATCTCCTGAAACATAAGACAGTTCCCCAAATACCTCGGTGTCCCTTGATGACTGTGAGTGCATCTGTTCATCTTCTCTCAGCTCCACATCAGGGATTAACTCTACCTCAGGATCAGTTGTTCTTGGTTGGGATGGAGCTTTAGCAAGGATTTCTAAGGATGTTGGTCCTTATGCAGCAACATCATGATTGACTTCATCTTCCTGTTGTTGGGGCTCCTCCACTAGCTTTGTATCCTGAGATGGTTCTGGTGTCACAGTAAAAAATTCTAAGTACTGATTGACTTCATCTTTCTGTTGTTGGGGCTCTTCCACTAGCTCTGTATCCTGAGATGGTTCTAGTGTCACAATAAAAAATTCTAAGTTTGGATCAGGAATTATCTCAATCTCTGGTTCAACTGCTTCTTTTTGAATGGCAGGTTTAACAAAAATTTCTGAAGGTGTTGGTTCTTGTGTGACAACACTCTGATTGGCTTCAATATACCCCCTATTAGGCTGATCCATCAATTATGATGACTAATGCTATAATTGCTCAACTTCTTCCAATTACATATCAAGGATCGACCCTATTTGTGGTTTATCTTCTCTCCTTAATTTTGCATTAGGTGCTTCTTGTCCTTCTTCAACTGCTGGTGCAGGTTTATGAGTCTCAAATGCATGCACTATGACTGTATAACCCGACTGACTAAAAATCTCCCCACATGCAGGGCATAATACTTTATCCACTTCTTCATCCTCCTTAGCAGGAGATGATCCTTCTAACTGGTCTACAGCTTCTACCATTGTGTGCAACCTTCTCTCTACCTGTTTCTTACATACCTCCTTCCAATTTTCCAGTTCCTTCCGAAGAAATTGCACTTCCTCTTTCAGTAACCTGTTTTCATACAAAATCCCCTCAATTTGAGGTTATTCTTCAACAGGATCCTATGGATCTTTGTCTGTCCTTGGTCTCAAAATGGGAAATTCAATGTTTGCCTCAATATCTACCCATTTTGCTCGCGCTACTTCAGCTTCTGTGACTCACCTCATTCTCCTTCTCCTCGCTGGTTGAGATGGTTGTGTTTCGTCTCTTGACCTTCTTCTCTTCCTTAGGGATACAAGGGTTTCAAACCCTACAGTAGACGTAGAGGGAATATTACTTATTTCAACATCATCTCTTTCCTCTACCATCTTTGTTTTTTCTTCTATTAAAGTTCCCCTCCATTCAAGAGAGGATTCGACAGTGAGGAATTTTGTATTTTCTTCTGTAACCACAGCTTCAACTTCAACTGTCGCAGCATCCAATGCTGCTGCATCTTCAACTTCAGCTACTGGAGCTCCCAAATTCCCTATCTTCTCTCTAGGGTTTGCTACTGCTACATCTTCTGCCGATTCTTCCTCTTCTTCTGATTCTATCTCAACTCCCCCCCCCCCAACTAAATTGGAGGGACTCTGGTCGTCCTGCTCTTCCTCCAGTTGGACATTCAACAAAAGTGTAGGTGCCCTTACTTCTCTGATGGGAATCGCAGGAAAAGGTATAGGGTGTTCTTGGGATATATAAGGTTGGTCGGTAAATTGCTCCCATGTTTGATTTCTCTGAGCTAGGGATCTTAATATTAAAAGTTTAATGAGGCCATGATGGGTAAGGGAAGAATATGGATGCTTAACTACTCTGACAAAGCCAGCCATGTGATGTAGGTCTTTAAATAGAAAAAAATGGAAGATTAAGTAGATTTATGTGGCACAAATGAGACAACAATGGGAACTCAGAATAATAAACAGTCTGGTACCTACCTTCACAGGTGATATATTTCTTAAGGAAGACGACGACTTGGTCCCATGGGTGAGGCAGTGACTGTAATTCTATCCCTCATCCTGATGGACGCAATTGTTCACCTGTCACCAAAAAGTCTTGTATTGCGGTGACATTGGGAGTTCTTCTTCCAAACCAAGCTCTTCCTATCCGAGGGAGCCTAGTAATCTCAGCTACAATTGCCTTAGAAACTTCTATCTGCAAACCTCTAACCTATGAGTAGGTTTTTGTAAGGTTTAAGGAAAACTGTAGAGCAATCTCACAATGAAAACCATTAAGACATTGGAAAAACTCAGTCCAGCCCGCAGCTTCAAAGATAGCGAAAAACTCAGCATTCTTTTGCAGTTCCTGCATGTTTGGAGGTTCATGCCGGGCTGGGAAACCCATGTTATCTTTCTTTCTAACTTCTAGTATCAGCTTAGCAAATTGCAGGATCCAACAATGGATATTTCAACATAGGACATGCATGAACAACGGAGGTTGAAGTTGGCAAATTTGGAAAGTTCAACATATAATCATTGGTAATATTTTGCCCCAAATTAGGAAAGGGTGGCAGTTGTGAAATAAATTTGAGTAACCATTAGATCGTGGGAATGGATAGTTAATGAAGTACAGGTGTAACGGTAGATAGAAAAAGGTAGGTATGATTAACTCTGTCAAATTTGCTTAATGCTTAATCATGTAAATAACCATAACCATACCTCAGTAATTACAGGATGACCCGTAACTTCTCGGAATAATACATCGTATCAATGCGGCCTTCAAATTTTAAATATTATTGCGCACGTGCTACCATGATCCTTCTCCCGTCGAACCAAAAGTTGTCTTGTCGACCCTAAAAGAATAATAATTAAAGTTTCAAAGTCAGCCTGAATCGGCAAAACCATGGGCAACAGAAATTCTGGACAAATTTGAAGGTGTTGCATCCCAACTGTGGACAAATCTGGAGGAGTTGCAGCCACAATCCATAGTTAAATTCAGCCAAATTAACGAAGTTGTAACCGCTAAAAAGGGTAAAAGTAGGCAACATTTCAACGAAGTCACGGCTTGGTCTTTACGGAGTTGCAGCTGCGAAACGGAACAGAAAAATAGGCGAGGTCTTTATGGAGTTGCAACTGCGAAACGGGAAAACTAAGCAGGGTTTTTACGGTGTTACAGCTGCGAAATGGGGAAAATAGGCAGGATTTTTACAGTGTTGCAGCTGCAAAATACGAAAATAGGCAAGGTCTTTACAGAGTTGAAGCTACGAAACGGGAAAAATAGGCAGGATTTTTACGGTGTTGCAGCTGCGAAACGAGAAAAATAGGCAGGGTTTTTTTACGGTGTTGCAGCTGTGATGGGACGAAAAAATAGGAAAATTTTGCAGTGTTGTAGCTGCGATGGGACGCAAAAATAGGCAAATTTTGCAATGTTGCAGTTGCGCTGAGCTGTTCATTTTTTTTTTGTAAGGAGCTCTTCCAGAAAATAGAAAATTACGTAGGGGCTCATGGTTGTCAGGCCTAGTCATAACCATTGCTCCTTGAATAAATTCATGCACAAATTCTAAAAAACACAATCGAGTGTAAAGATAAAAAAAAAGCAAAAAATCAACTAAGCATTAGTTTATTTTATGTACAAAAATTTTGTGTAGAAATTGCAGCGACTTCTGTTGTTCAAGATTAAGCACCCTTGTAACCTAGGGTCTGGGGTTACCAACTTACTACTAACCTTGCAGACAATCAGCTTTACCAAAGAATAGAAAGGGAATAGGAAGAAATTCTTGACTTACCCGATTACTGACGGTTGATCCAAGCTTGATCTTCTCCCACTCCTCTTCTCTCCAAAGCTTCCAGGGATGCACCTCTTTCACCTATAAAGAGCAAATTCTCCAAGTACTATCTCATGCATGTATATATAAGAGGTTAGACTCAAAAATATGTCAAATACATAATCAAATATATTCATTAACCATGATACATGAAAGAGACTCAACACAATGTTGGAAGAATAATTCTCTTTATTAACAATCAATGAATGAGATAAGAATACAACCCAGCTTTTGAGACAAGGACTCCTCTGCAACCAAAGGACTCTGAGTTCTGTTGCTCCAAGACTTCTGAAGATATACCACCAGCATAACTTTTCTCTCCAATATTGATTCCCTTAATGCCCTCCCCAAAGGCCCTTATTTATACTTTGGGAAATAGAGTGATTTCGAAGGTTGAGATGGTTGAAACAGTTGGGATAGTTAATGATTAGGGCCCAACTAATCTCAATTAATCGTGTTTTATATTTTTTAAGGTTGAATCAAGATGTACGTGACTATTGATATAGGCAACCCACGTATGACATGCGAGTTGCTTAAAGGAAACCCGCGTATGCTGATGTACATGGGTTGCAATGTAGATAGTCGTGTACAGTACGCGAGTTGCAATGGAGATAGTCACGTACGCAACTCAACACTTAGAAAAATTATATAGCGAGCTGGTTCAAGGGTAAATGCATCCCAAGTCATGCCCATCTATAGTGTTTAGGAAAACTTCAATCCTAATATGTCCTTTTGTGTACCAACATAAGGAATGTCGGCACTCGAATGGAGAAGTGCCATTTGGGTTGATAACAGATGCCTCCTAATGTGTGAGTTCAGAGGGAAACGATGGCCGAAACACATTATAATTATTATCTTGGAGAACTCAGAAGTCCAATGGAGCAGAGGAAGTACGTGAAACAAATACATAATAATGTCATATACAAAGTCATATCTGAGGATGCCATGTTCAATATACTGGAACACTAGCTCCTTTACAATATTTGAGTACATCATATGATACAAGTACAAGACCACGTATATTACAAAGGTGGATAGAAGCCACAATATACAATAATGATGAGTATTCAAAGATATGGAAGCTGTGTAAGTGATCACAACATAATCTTGCGCCACTTAGTCCATAGATATGAACCTAAGGTCTTCGTCAAAAATCCCAAAGAACCAGTACAATCCATGCCATGTGAATATATGTTATTGAAGTCGAACATGGATAGAATTCAACAGATTGTCAGCCTATAGGTGATAATTAACAACTGAAGCAAAGGAATTCACCAATAATGAAAGTGAATCCTGAAGTACTATCATCAAAAACTCTAGGTCTTTGTCATCAGGAAGTGCTGATGAGAAAACATATTGTGATGAGGAAGGCAATAGATCCTCCAATGGATCACAAGAGTGACTAGGAACTGTGTAAAGGAAGGGATACGCAAGTAATAACAGATAGGACAATGATGGAAACATGATATAGATCAGATGCAAGGCTAAATCCTTAAACAGTGAGCACGACACAAAGATGACCCAAGGCATCTTTTAACTTTGCAGATAGTACAACTAGACTTATCTGTCATGTAGGAGACATGATCAGATTCCCCAGGTATAACTGACAAGAGGAGGAGTAAGAAACTCGAAGTAATAGCTGAACTGAAAGTTAACATTGAGACATGAGTATCGAAAAAAACAGAGAGTGCTATGTTCAAGGAAGACATGCTACCACCAACTGAGAGTGGGGTTCTAACAATGATCATTATTTTAGTCAAGGTTTGGTAGTGACAAGCCCCTAGTTAAAAAATTTAATGGATTATGGAAGAAAGTGAAGTTGCAAAAGTATATTTAACATTTTTCTCCTAAGATATGGATTGGACTTTCTAATTAAATCTATAGTATGAGTCTCCATAATCTAGAAAGATCTCCTAAAAGAATTTCCTTTCACCAAAAGATGGTTGGCATAGAGAGCCAAGTTCACCGATTGGTAGGCTACAATGAACACTATAAATTTCTTGAGCCTCTAATTATTCTTTAAAACTAAGAGTATATCATTATTTCATAAAGATAGTAGATGTAGAGAACACTACCATTAGGAATTAAGGTTGGAAAAGTCCAATTTAGTTGGTGCTCTAGGAAAAATAAAGAATAATGGTAGTCTACTTTTATTCAAATATTGCATCAAAGCTCTATAAAGGTCAAGGAAGAAGAGGATAAACTAGTTTAGTCCATAAACATTTACTTGGTTATGGGATTATTTTGAAATTAAAAGCTTATGTGAAAACAATGATGTGTTTATGGTTAACCTAGTATTAAATCTTTAGTAAAATTGCAATAAGAAATTATAACATAGTTGATTTAAATGTATATGTTTTAAAATGATGATAAGATAATAAATTAGCTTTTGAGTAAGCAGTCATTTTACCATAAAAATAACAAGTTGTACATGTAAGTGGAAAGGTAATAATGTAAAAATAGCCTATTCATTTTAAAGAGTGGTTATTCCTTTTTCAAAGCTCTTTACCAAGAGTTCACAAGTTGTATATATATATAGGTGGAAATATAATATAGAAATCTATTTAGATTATTTGCTTAAATAATAAATAACAAGAAAACATAAAACTTCAAATTTCAATATCATCTTGACAAAACTTTAAATCATTTTTTATTTTATTTATATAAAGAAATATGTCTTAACTAATGAATATGAACATTTTAAAGAATTGTTTTTTTATTTTTACGTGTTTTTTAAATAATAAAAAAGAGACATCCACGTGCTATCTATATATGCTTTCTAAATTTCAATATTATCTTGACAAAACTTTAAATCATCTTTTATTTTATTTATATAGAGAAATATGTCTTAACTAATGAATATGAACATTTTTAAGAAAAGCTTCTACTTTAAAAAAAAAAAAAAGACGACATCCACGTGTTATCTATATATGCTTTCTAAATTTCAATATCTTAACAAATTTAATATTAAATTTGTTAAGAAAAATTTATTGATATGTTTTTAAAAATTTTAAAGTATTTTTATTTAAGAATAAATTTAATATTAAATTTGTTAATAACTTTTATTGATGTAATCTGCGTCAAGGTAGCCGTGGATAAGCTGCATCAATGGATGAATCAACTGATGATTCCCTTACCTTCATTATGCGTTCAGGTAAGTCTCTAGTGCTGCTGCAACCAGTTTTATTAACTAAGTGAGGTCAGCGGGGAAGCTTTGGGAGAGGAGGAACACTGAAATGAGGCAATAGAGAGATTTTAGGGAGAGGAGGAGCACTGGGCACGGGAGGAACACTTATCTGAGGTAGCGGGGAGATTTTGGGAAGAGGAGCACTAGTCAGGGGAGGAATACTAAGCAGTTGAGTTTTGGGTAGAGGAGGAACACTGGGAAGCTGTGGAATATTGAACTTGGGAATAGGTGGGAGACTGGGAAGGTTAGCAGGTGAAAACTTGGGCAATGGCGGGATCGTGGGAATCTGTTCGCTTGTTTTTCGAATATTGATCAACTTCCTCACTGGCCATTGATCGCCCCTCCATTATTTGCTAAGAAATATTCCCTGTAACATGAGGGAGGTACAACTTCATGGCGGTAACTAAACAAACCTGCACTGTAAGCGAGAACTCCATTGGAATCTGACTGTAGATTGAGCTTTGATGATGCAGATGTAGAGGGAGGGCATCCTGCATGAGTACGTAAGGGTTGCTCCATTGTGAAACTTGACAATTGTTCATCTGAGTGAAAAATAATGGAGGTTGGAAGCTCCACCTTGAACTCTCCATTCTTGTATGTTTCTCCCATAGCCTATACTGTCATCGTCTTCATGTTGAGGCCACATTTTACAGCTATCTGAGCACCTGTTCGATCATACAAAGGGGAGAGAAAACATATTGATGCAATGAGAAGCGGTCACTAAATTTGAATGTCACCTCGCCTCATTCATTGAGTTCAAATTCAAACTCCCTCACCCATTTAAGAAGTTCAAATTTCAAATTCGGGATGGTCAGATGCATGGATGCCATGGCATGCGAAGCGGTCAATTCCATGCAAAGCCGTCATCTTAAGAATTGTACAAGTACGGATGACATTACATTAAGTTTTCTCTTGGTACGACCCTCTTTTGACCTCGGAACCCGGTGACGAAACCAGTTAACGAGAGGGAGTTGGGAAAGGGAGTGTCACCGGTGAGCTCAAAATCCGGGTGAAATCGTCGATTATCTAGACTACTCCCTTCAGTCCCTCCTTCTGATGAGCATATGGGAGGACTAATGACAGCCTCTTAAAGAGGCTGCATGGATAGCTCTCATTTTAACGAGCCAAACTATGGTTTTGGGGCGGCAATGGTCGTCCCTTTTTCAGTGGTAGGAATTAAAAAAGGACACAGATATTAAAAAATTCAACATTCATAATGGTATGTTCGTACTTGAAGGGACATAGAAATTCAATGATGTTGTCCTTCCATGGCCAGCTTTAAGAATGGACAGTTTGAAGTTCGAACCATGGCTCCAACTAGCTATCCCATTCATAATGGGACCATGAATTAGGTAGGAAATTAGAATCCTCAAACTGCTTCACAGTTGTTGAGTACGATGGCTGTCAAGTCAAGATGCTTTCCAACTATTTTAGTGCGATTTTTTTTGGATGTCACTGTGGAGACTCGAGAGACTAGGTGAACCAGTACAAATTACAAGTCATCTTCCTTCCCTTTCTACATATTGAGAGGAGAGTCATCCTAATCTTACTAGTGATTTAGCGGTGGGAAGAGGAATCTTCATCTTCCCTTGCGCGTCTGTAACGCTCTGTAATTTTCGTGAAGCCAATGCCCTGCCTTGCTACTGTTATTGGATTTGCATCCAATGTTTCAAGCAGTGTTTTGAGCGGCCTTTGGAACAAAGGTGTTCAAGTTGTCAAAATGGTTATTTGTTTGCCTCAAGGTGTCACCGACATGGAAGAGCAAGCTCAACATCTCAAGGATATAAGAGATGATATAAATGCAGATCTAGCTTGAGAACAAAGGGACAACCCCAAAACAATAGTGAAGAGTTGGCTGGGAAAGGCGGGCACGATGATTGACAGTTATGCATCTATGAACAATGAGTACCAACAACACAGAATCTGCCCAGGTTGTTGTCTTAATTGCGTCTGCCGCTACAGAATCAACAAACAAATCAGAGATTGGAAACTGAATCTTGATTGTGACACAGGCTGTGAAGAACCTCAGCAAATCAATATCTTATTACGTGAATGAGTGTTACATATAAAGGAGATCAAAACCGTTATCTACAGTTAGATAACGAGATTATTAACTAGATTTTACTAACTAATAAATGAAATAGTATTTACAATGTAATCTCGAAGTATTATTCAACATTCCCCCCTTAATCCGAAGGGACATCTGACATACCAAGCTGCATTCTAAATTTTTCAAACTTTTCACGGCCCAATGCTTTAGTAAAGATATCTGCAATTTGCTCTAAAGTAGGACAATGTGTCAGATGAATGGTTTTGGCCTCAACATGATGTCAAATCAAGTGAAATTTGGTGTTGATATGTTTGGTTCGATCATGGAATTTTGGATTCTTGGCCAATTGAATTGTAGAAGTGTTGACAACAAAGAGAGGCGTTGAAGTCATTTGTTTCTCCTGCAAGTCTTCGAGTATTTACGAAGACAAATGATTTCTTTTGTGGCTTGAGCTGCTGCAACATATTCGGCTTCAGTTGTAGAATCAGCAGGAACATATTGCTTTCGTGATCTCCATGTGATAGTTGTTGATCCAAGGTTCATCAAATAACCTGAAGTAGAGACCCCATGCTCTTTATCTCAATCAAAATTAGAATCTGAATAACCGGTGATATGAAAGTCTAAAACTTTAGAATATTTGATGCCATAAGATTGAGTGCCTTTTAAATATTTGAGCACTCGCTTTGCTGCATTCCAATGACCTTCACAGGGATGATGCATAAACCTGGAAAGTATTCCTACAGCAAAATTTATGTCAAGATGAGTAGTAGTAAGATAAATTAAACTTCCAACAAGCTGCCTGTACTTTGTTGGATCTTCAAATGTGCTACCTTCATTTGAAGTAAACTTTAGATTCTGCTCCATTGGTGTTGAAACAGGATTACAATCGTGCATACCAAATTTGTTTAATAAATCTCCAACATATTTTTTTCTGAGAAATGAAAATGTGCTTTGGTTTTTGATCTACTTCAATTCCTAAATAATAATGTAATAATCCCAAATATGTCATATCAAAAACCTTTTTCAACTCTCTTTTGATAGATACTATATAATCGTCATTATTTCCTGTGATAATCAAATTATCCACATAGACAACTAGATATACAACCGATCTTCCAACTTTCTTGACAAATAAAGTTGCATCATCTAGATTGAAGTGCTTATAATTTAATTTGAGAAGATGCTCAATTAACTTTTCATACCAAGCTCGGGGTGCTTGCTTTAAACCATATAAAGATTTGACTAATTTGCATACCTTATGTTCTTGACCTTTGATAGCAAAGCCTTCAGGCTGATCCATATACACATCTTCTTTTAAGTCTCATGATTCAAAAATGCGGTTTTAACATCCATGCGATGCATCTTCCATCCTTTTTGTGCTGCTAATGAAAACAAAGTTCGAATGGTGCCCCATTTAGCTGTAGGAGCAAATTTTTCTGTGTAACCAACACCTTTTTTCTGTGCATACCCTTTTGCTACAAGTCTCGCTTTGTGTTTGTCAAGTGAACCATCTGCTTTATACTTATTTTTATATATCCACTTGCATCCAATCGGTTTGGTTCCAATTGGAGGGTTCACCAACCTCCAAGTTCCATTTTTTATGAGAGCATCATACTCTCTTTGCATTGCACTTTTCCATGCATCACTATTTACCGCTTCTTGAAAAGATGCAAGTTCATCAAATGCATGAAAGTTTAATTCACAATCTAATGTTACAAAATCATCACACCTTTTAGGAAATGTCTTAGTTCGTATTGATCTACGAACTTCTTCTTGTTGTGGTGTTTGCTCTGTTTCTTTTTTAAGAGCAGGTTCTGCATTATCCATGATACTCAGTTAATCCATGCCATTAACAATATCATCAATTGTCTCATCGTCTATTTCATCAACTTGTGCATTAGAATCATCAACTTGCGAATTAGAAGGAAATTCCAAAACTTGACCTTGACTTAGAATAGGAATCCCCCCTTCAAGATTTGGAAGTTCATTATCCATTTCATGATAGATTTTTTTAGAATGAAATCTATCAAGCTGAGCAAGTTGTTTATCAACAGTGAGTGCATCTTTCTCAAATTCAAGAAATACAACATCTCTAGAAACAATAAACTTCATGTTATCTTCATCATACAACCTATAAGCTTTAGAAGTATTAGAATATCCCCAAAAAATACACTTCCGACTCCTTACTCCCAATTTATGTTTTTGTTGCTCAGGAATCAAAGCATAACATGTGGAACTGACAATTCTAAAATGCTTGACAGCTGGAAGATGATCATGCCACATTTCATAAGGTGTTTTGTTTTGTAGTGCAATAGAAGGACATCTATTCTTAATGTAGACAACACAAAGAACTGCCTCTCCCCAAAACATTAACTTGACATTTTTAAAAAACATCAT
>LPNX011218518.1:120082-142834 GCA_001517045.1 Pseudotsuga menziesii
CATTTTAAAAAAGAAAATAATTCTTCAAAACAATTACCGAAACAATTTACGTGCAGTCTCCTCTTAATGTGCAGTCTTTGTCTTTCTTCCACAATCTTTGATAAGTAGCTCTCCTTTCTTCCTTTCTTGGTGATATCTCCTTTGCTGGCACCTCCTTCACAGGCTCCTTCTTTCTCACCAAGTATTTCTCACCAATGCTTCGTTGCCTTGGATCTGATACCACTGACACAGGCCATGAAGAACCTCAACAAATCAATATCTTATTACGTGAATGAGTGTTACATATAAAGGAGATCAAAACCGTTATCTATAATTAGATAACGAGATTATTAACTAGATTTTACTAACTAATAGCTGAAATAGTATTTACAATGTAGTCCCAAAGGATTATTAAACATATCTCTCCACTTGGAGAGGCAGTTTGATTTTCCTCCATACGGACACCCTACTCTGCGCACCCAAATACCGATTCTAAACCCGAAATTTGTTGGAGATGGATTGCAAGTTGCACAGTCAGAGCTTGAGAGGAAGTTAACAGAAAATACCAACATTCTTGAGTTATTGGCATGTATGGCATGGGGGGCGTTGGTAAGACATCGCTACTTAAGACCATCAATAACAATGACAAGCTAGGAAAATCATTTCAATTGATCATTTGGGTAACAGTCTCCAAAGAATACGATATATTCAATCTGCAAAATTGTATTGCGGATAGATTAGAATTAACACTACCAGATAAATCCAATTTCGTCCAGCGAAAAGATGTGTTGTACTCAAATTTTAAAGAAAAAATATCTCCTAATTCTGGATGATTTGTGGAGGACTGTGGAGCTTGAAAGCCTGGGAGTGTCCTTGCATGGCACAGCTTCTAAACTTGTTTAGTCGACTCATAGTAGAGTTATGTGTACACAAATGGGTGCAGATGAGATTAGAAGAGTGGAAACATTGTCGGAAGAAGAGGGTTGGCAGCTATTTTGTAGCCGAGCATTTTGGAATGTAAATGATGTACCTGAAATAGAAGACGTCACTAGGAAAATAACAGGGGAGTGCAATGGTTTGCCACTCGCCTTAATTGTAGTCGTTGCTGCAATGACAGAACACGGTAGTAATCTACATCAGTGGGAGGTTGCTTTACTTAAGATGCAAAACATTGGTATAACATTTGATAACCTGCATCCTGAAGTGAACGAAGAACTGTTTCAATGTCTCAAATGGAGCTATGATGCTCTGAAATCATATTATTTAAAGATTTGCTTTCTATATTTTGCATCTTATCCAAAAGACTCAGAAATCGATTGTAGACAAGTCATAGACATGTGGATATCAGAAAGTTTGGTCGAAGGCAGTGGAGAGAGAGCTATTTTCCCAACACTGTGCACAACTATATCAATCACCTAAGGGATCGTTGTTTGAATGAGGTGGTTCAAATGGATTGGTTTGGAAGAATTTCACATGTTAAATTACACGATATCCTTCGCGATCTCGCGATTCGAATTGCAGAGGAGCATAGGTGTTATTTTAAAGCCAGACAGGGCGTGAGAGATTTTCCTTCCGAGGAAGACAACACGTACTGTGCAAGAATGTCATTGATGTGGAATGATCTACACTCCCTGCCGACAACCTTCGCGTGCTCGTCCCTCTCAGTTTTGCTGTTAAGGGAGAATTCTGGCATTCAAGATGTTCACGGGAGTTGTCCTCACTGAAGGTCGTCGATCTCAGTTATACTGGTATCACGTCTCTGCCGCCTTGTATCAGAGATCTAAAACATCTAGCCTCCCTCCAACTCGAAATTACAGACATATGTTAATTGCCAAAAAGCATTGGCGACCTGAAGGAGCTTCAATTCTTGAACCTTAAATTCTGTCAGTAGCTACGGTGCCTTCCGGAGAGGATAAGTGAACTCAAACGTCTGAGGGTCCTCGACATTTCTGAATGCTACATTTCAAAATGCCCTGAGTTGAGGCATCTTCCACATGGAATCTCAGGATTGGTTTCACTGGAAAGATTGAACATCAGTGACAGTAGCATTTCATTGGATTTCGATGAGGACGCAAATGCGGAAAGAAGAAGTGCTTGTTTAAATGACTTGCAAAGTTTGTGCCACCTCAGGGTTTTATGGGTGAAATTGAAATCTCCAATCGAAGAGGGGGTTATGGGAACTTGGTCGATGATGAGAGATCTGAAATTGGAATTCGATGACGATGTAAATCAAAATTATTCCCTTCCGTAGGATATGCAGGAGATGGAAG
Source organism: Pseudotsuga menziesii (assembly GCA_001517045.1). Classification (NCBI taxonomy): domain Eukaryota; kingdom Viridiplantae; phylum Streptophyta; class Pinopsida; order Pinales; family Pinaceae; genus Pseudotsuga; species Pseudotsuga menziesii. The sequence goes on from LPNX011218518.1 coordinate 122,332, forward strand.
ATCTGAAAAGTTTGAGGCTTTTTGGATACGATGTGGAGCCATTTCCTACTTGGGTTACTCAATTCCGAAAGCTCGCATGCCTTGTTCTATATGAATGTAAGCAGTTGAAAGATCTCCCCTTGGAGTTGCCATGTTTGAGAGAGCTAGGATAGGGAGATGCGATAAGTTGGAGGAGTTGGAGTTGGGGATGGGTTTTCCAAAGCTGGAGAAGGTGACTCTAATAGAGTTAGGTTCGTTGGAGTGTGTGGGGGAAGGTGAAGGGGCAGTAGCAAGTGGAAGTTGAGGGTTGGGACTCGAGAGAGGGGGCGTCACCGTTACCCATGCTCAACGTTGTCTGGGTATGGCACTGTCATAAATTGAAGAGATTGTGTGGGGGATGGGATAAGTTAAAGTGTCTGGAATACATAAGAGGTGATAATAGATAGCCTATGCACATGTATAGGAAAAGTGCGCTCAGTGCCGGCTTTCGGCTAATGATGAAGGCATTGCTAAAGAATGTGGTGCAGCTGAGGGCAGCCCAAAACTTTCTGACAGAAATGTCAAACAGTACGCCTGGTAAAGGACACAGTATGTAAATTGAAGATTTACTTATGAAAATATATATAAAATAATATGGTTTTTGTTTAAATTTTGAATTAATAAATTAATTCAATCAAATCAATTGTAAAAGAGTACACAAAACCAACTCTAGTTTAACCTCTCCATGTGCGTGAAACCGAGACTGAAGCTCACATGATGTCATCTCAATGTGCGCTCTGGAGAGAGTCTTCTTCGGGCATGTGTGGAGCCTAAGAGAATGGTGGGATGCAATCCAATGCGACAATCCCGCCATTAAGATGTCGCTTCAAAGTAAATTTAAAGTGTGAAGTGTGGTGATGTCGTGATTGGTGTATATGTTTACCCGCATTGTAGTGTTAGAATGTTTTAATTGTTATCAAATTGGATATATCTGTAATTGTTACTTAATTCTTACCTGTTATTTTTAGTTTTATGACGTTGTTCAATCAGTTTCATACTTTTAGGTATGATATTTTTATGGAGTTGTTTAATTATTCAGTATAATCACTGAATTATTTGTCCCAATTGTCAAAAACTATTTCTAAAATAATTTTATTAATTATAATATGTGTGTTATTATTATTTGGGATTTTGTTAGTCGAAGATATATATCATATATTGACATGTACATTCTAATAAACAAAAATATGTTTAATACTCCCCTAAGAGTAGAAAAGTAGTTGAATATGTGTATTGCTAGGCACTTATAAATTAAGATTTTTGTTTGAAATTTAAATTTTATAGTAAGTGAAATAAAAATTATATATTTATTATAATTGATATATTTTATATAATATAAATAAATATGAAATTTTTTTTTAAAGAGTCTGATGACATGTAACTATTGTGGTAAAGCTATAAGGTGGCATGATTTGACAATGAGGTGGGGTTTAATTTGAGGAATGCATTTTGAAAATATTGATCTAGATATTGATTTTGGGTAAAGGCTGAAAATAAGACTTGGATCTAGACTTCCAAAAATATATTAGTGAGCTTTTGACTAATAGTTTAGTAGACAATTAGTTGAGGGTTTACAAACCCAAAATTGAGGAATTAGAATACATAGCTGAAGCATTAACAAACCCACAATTGAAGGATTAGAACAGGTAGTAGTTAAGGATAAACAAACCCACAATTGAGGAAGTAGTTAATCCCTTAATTAAGGGTATAAAGACCCTTGATAAAACTACTCATTGATGCTTTGGAAAATTCTCGAGCAATGGTTCAAATTGATTAACTCCACACACATATCTTTTCCAACATGTGGGACATATTTTCTTAGGTTAACCCTTGTCTTGACCAAAATGTTTTTTCTCATTTTTCAAGAATTCGGTCCCCTTTTTGTCTAAACTTAGAGTCACTCAATAGTCTAGTATGAATCAAAGTGCACCCTAATTCTATGATCTAGTAATCTCACTTATTGATTCTCATAGTCATGTTTGCTTAATGTTTTATCCATTATTGTTTATATGAAATGGATCCACATCAAACATCAAATTTTTTAATGGCTCAACTTAATGCAAAACTCAACAAAAGTAGAAGATTGGATATGGAATTGAAGCTCATGGCTACAAAGTTGATGACAAGGTCAAAAGATGTAGTTAATGATGTTAAGGGCCCATGCTAGTTCAATCCATCACCACTTACCTCCAAAGGAATTTTAATTGGAACGGTGCCACCAAAAACCAAAGGGAGAAGATGAGCACTAATAGTTGGGGAGATGAAGAGTTGGAGACATGTGACCTTCTAGTTGATCCAAACAAGCTAACACTACCTATGATTTTATATCTTCTTACTTTCCCTCTTATAGTAACTAATTGATCAATCTACAATTTGATTATCCTCGGATGGAATTGTTAGGTTTGGAAATTTTACACATACAATGTTCAAATACCTGTTCATTCGTTGATTTCTTTATTCATTAAATTCTTGTCCTAGGATTGAAATAGATGATTGAGCATTATGTAGATCAAAAGTAACATCACAAATATTGTGTTGTATTTCCTTTTCTATTCACTGAGATGATTACTTGACCTGTCAAGTAGCAAACACGGCATGCTCTTTAATAAATTATAGGTTTTATAATCTCTTTATTGGTCTATAGTGCAACTTTTTAACTTACAGTTATGATGTTGAAATTTCTCAAGAACTTTTATGTAGTTTAGTACTTGTGTTGATAGCATGGAGACTTTATTATATATTGTAAATATTTTTTAGTAATTGAATAGTACATTGAGTGTGATTTGGAGTGTGGGTTTTTTTGTTGGTCCCTTGAATGGGGTTTCCCTAGGAAATCATAGTTTAATTGATGTATATTTATATGTTGCTTATTACTACAAAGTTGTGTTTATTTAATTTTTTATATATTCTTCTTTCATTAATTACTATAGGAAGTGTATTCAACACCTTTGCTTCTTTTCATTTAGTATCAAAGCCCGATCATACTAATCCAAGTCGGTATTAGGGATAAGTTGTATTATTATTATTATCTATTATTGGTTTGAGTTGAAGTTTGTATCGATGGAAATATTGTTGCAAGGAAATTATGAGCACATCTATATTAGAAATGGAGAAGTTTAATGACACTAACTTTGAACTGTCGAAGCTCAAGATGTTTGCTTTGCTCATAGATTGAGATCAATGGGTTGTAGTGTCTACAACCAAACCGGTTGGTAGAAAATATGAAGAATGGGTAGTGATGGAGAGAAATTAAAGAAGTCTTATCAGACTTTGTTTGGCTTATGCAATGGCGTTGGATGTTTCTTATTAAACCACAACAAGCCTTTGGAAGAAGTTGGGGGATTTGTACCAAGCTAAACCCTTGGTTAATTAACATTCTTTTGCAAAAAATGTTGGTCACTATGAGAATACGCGATGGTGGTTCTATAGCCAAGCATCTAAATGCAATATTTAACACTATTGTGACTTGGTTGATCTTAATTGGAGCGAACAAAAATGAGGAGGATCGTTGTATGACCCTTTTTATGTTCTTTGTCAGATTCATGGGACAACCAAGTGATAGCCATTGGAAGCATTGTAAAGAGTAACATGGTTCTTAATGAGGTCATGTCTAATTTAATATTATATGAGGTGATGTAGAAAGTTTTTGAATCCATCAATGAGGCCTTGGTTGTTCATGGAATAATAAACACGAAAGCTGAGAAGAGGAAAACAAAATCTAAATCATGTGGGAGAATTAAGTCACTTGGAAAGTCCAAGGCAAAATGTTGGAAGTGTAGCATGGTTGGTCATTTCAAAAGAGAGCAAGGAAGAGAAAAATAATAATAAGATGGTAAAGAATCATTTTGAGGAGAAGTCTAAAAAAATTCTCACGGAGATGGTGGAGATTCCTTTGTTACATCTTTGGAAACCCATTCAAGGCAAAGTGCATGTTTGATATAATATGGAGCTTCCTTCCATATGGCTTTCCATTAAGGTTGATTTTTATTTTATGGGAAATATGATGGTGGAATGATATACCTTGTTGATGAATCTCCTCTCAACATAAATTAGATAATGTGATGGTAGAGTGAAGGGGATTGGTGGAGTTTTGCACATTCTAGGTTTGATACAAAACCTACTTTCAATAGGAAAACTTAATGATGAGGGTGTGCAAGTAGTTTTCCCTAACAAAGGGTGAAAGATGCTCTATGGAGATATGGTGCTCGCTAATGGTATTCATTTGGGCATTCTATTCAACTTTGATGCATGCACCATCCAGTGTATTAATTCTTAAATTTATAAAATGAATAAATATGTAGATTCTACACCTTCACAACCATAACATATATGTACTTCTAATGCTCATGATTCTTACAGATCCTTAAAATTTTCCATGTACCCGATTAACAAGTTTCCCACATCAACTCTTATGGATGAGACCCCTATATAGGTTTGGACATGCAAGAAATCCTCACTTCAACGCCTTCTTGTTTTATTGTGATACATTTTCATGTGCCAAATAATAGGGTAGTTAAATATATCTCTTCAACTATGGCATTGGTGTGAAACAATATAAGATAAATTTTTGTATATCATGCATTTTATTTTTAGAAAAATTAAGTATTCTCCCAAAGTGGTGCAACATAAGAGAATGAGTAGAAGTCAATTGTTCAACAACCGCCCAAGATTGAAAACATCAAATTAGAAAATGAACATGAAGTTCATGATCGACTTGATGAGGAGGAGGGCTCAGAGATTTCAAAAGAGAAGGAAGAAACTCCACCTCAAACTTTGAGTAGGTTCGCTCTACAATGAAGAAAACCATATATGTATAATTATAGCCTATTTGATTTCATATGTATATTTTTTTAATTTTCTAATGGTGATTAGCCTAGAATTGTGAACGAGGCAATATAGATGAAAACTAATGAGTCTTAGATATTGATCATGGATGAGGAGACGATTGTACTTAGAAATAATGAGACGTGGGAGATGATACAATTACTCGATGGATGGAAACTTATTGGATGTAAATGGTTGTTAAAAAATAAGATCAATTCATATAGCAATATTGAACAAATACAAGGAAAGAATGGTTGCAAAAGGATATGCCTAGGTTGAGGAGATATACATTGGTAATATTTTACTAGGCTCATTCTATCTATAGAAGGAACTTTTGATTTAGAGATAGAATAAATGGATGTCAAAACAAATTTCCTATGATGGTGACTTGAAGGAGAAGATATATATGAAATAGATAGAGTACTACATTGAAAACATGTAAACGGTGTCATTGGTTTGCAAATTCAAAAAGTCTTTGTATGGTCTCAAACAATTTCCAAAAATATAATAAAAAATGTTTTATTATTTTGTGGTGTGTTTGGGATTGATGGTATCCAAATCAAATCATTATATGTATTACAAACATGATGGCGAGTCTTTCCTTGTTATCATTAAATTGTATGTAGACGATATGTTATTTTCTTGTAATAGTAAGAACATAATGGTGATTTGAAGTCCCATACTTTAATACAATATGATATGAAGGGCTTAGGGGTTGCAATAAAAATCTGTGGAATGGAGATAAAGATACATAGGGGGAACATAAGGATTTGGTTGAGCTAAAGTATGTGAACTCTATTCTACAATTTTTTTGCATGGTAGATTGTACTAGACCATTGGGAGTTCCAATTTTTGTGGGAAACAAGATTTTAGCTAAGCAATGTCATACAACACCTTCGAAGATGGAGGATACAAAATTAATTCCTTATGCTAGTATAGTTGGTAATCTGATATATGTTTTGTTCTATACTTTACTATATATTGTCCAAGTAGTGGAAGTCTTGAGCCAATTCATGGCTAATATTGGACATGAACATTCGTCTACAGTGAGGAGGGTCTTAGGTATTTGCTTGGTACCTTTGAATATTCCATATGATATCGTAGTGATTTTAAAGGGGACTAGCACTCAATGGATATATAGGCCCTAGGATTATGTGGATTTTGGTTGGGTAGGGGATGTAGATATAAGGAGCTCGTGTCTGGTAGATATGTGTTTCAATTGTTTGTGGAGCAATAAGTTGGATGAGTAAACAATAACTTTTGGTTTCTTTGTTAATTGCAGAGGCAAAGTATATGGTAGTTATTCTTGCCCATAAATAGGTCATTTGGATTATGAAATTGTGTCACTACAAGGAAAAGAGCATGTAGAAGAGGTCATACTAGAGGATTTTAATGTTACAAGATTGACCAAAATTGTAAAAAAAAACTTCATTACAACCTCTGCCAATGGTACGAAATGTTTTAGCAGAGGTTTTTATGGAAATTTATTATAAATAAAAAAACTCAACGACCAAAGGCTTAGCAGAGACTTTTTTATTGCTACACTTTACACAAACAGATGCACCAGTGCTAACAAATGCAAAACACACCAATGTTTTTAAGAGAAACATATGCATCGTTGTGCACAAAAAATTGAAAGAATTATATACACCAATGCTTGATAATACATATAGCACTGGTGCACACCAATGCATTATACCAAAAATAATGTATGTGATTACTAACTATTTAAATGCACCAATTCTTACCAACTATTAAAAAGCATTGGTACACACTAAATATTTCAAATCATTGATAAGATAATATAAGGAAAATGCATCAGTAAAGATGACCGAGGCGTTGAAGTAAAATGCATAGGTAAAGTTGATGTAGGTGGGAATTCTGAAAGCTCTCATACGTTAAACTCTATCATTGTAAAAAGTTGAAAGAGCTCCCTGTGGAGTTTCCATGTTTGAGAGAGATATGTATCGATGGATGCAATAAGTTGGAGGAGTTGGATTTGGGGATGGGTTTTCCAAAGCTAGAGTGGTTGACTTTGATAGGATTATACTCGTTGGAGTGTATGTGGGGGAAAGTGAAGGGGAAAAAACAGGAGGAAGTGGAAGTGGAAGTGGAGGGTTGGGAGAGAAGGCGTCACCATTACCCATGTTCAAGACAGTCTTGGTAAGGGGATGTTATCAATTGAAGAGATTGTGTGGGGGATGGGATAAGTAAAAGTGTATGTAGACTCTAGAGAATAGAGAGTGATAGTAAAGAATGGTGGGATGCAAACCAATGCGATGACCTCAACATCAAGACGCCACTTCAAACTAAATTTAAATTTTAAACTGCAGTGATTGGTTTATGGGTGTTTTCGATTTTTTAATGTTAACCATTGTAATGCATTTCTTTATTTATTAATAAGTTAACATTTTAATTTTTTCAAATGTAAGCTATATAATTATTTTATTTTTTAAAATGTAAGATATAAATTTCAGTTTTCAATATTTTTTTGTTACATAAATAGTATTTTAAATCTTGTATTCATTCACCAATTAGATATTTTGTTATACAAATCCGATTTGTAAGCTTAATGTTTATCTTAAACTGTTTTTTACAATGACTAAATTTGCACATAAATGTTTCATTAAATACTTTTATGATTTTATTCACAAAACAAGGGACCTACACCTTGATGATCACGATCTCATGGTAAGTTTTGATGTCGTTTCTCTCATCACAAAAATCCCAATCCCTGAATCTCTCAACATCATTTCCCAATTTGTTGATAAGGAAACTCTTCATATTATTGAAATCCCTCTCTCCTTTACTTTTTTTTGTTTCAAAAGTAAATTTTATGAGAAAACTACAGGCACTTCCATGGGATCTTGTTTACCTCCTATGGTTGCCAAGATATTTATGGAACACTTTGAAACACTAGCCCTTAACTATTTTCCCCTCACACCAAAATACTAGTTTCGGTTTGTAGATGATACATTTGTTATTTTTCCATACAGATGCACCTCCCTCGACAAATTTCACAATCACTTAAATAACATTTCACCTCACATTAAATTTACCATGGAAATCCAACAAGGTGACTCCATTCCCTTTCTTGATTTCTGGGTCACCCGAAAATAATGTGGCTCTCTCTCTTATCAAGTGTATCGGAAAAAGACACACATCAATCACTACCTCCATGCCCACTCCCATCACCATCCTTCTCAAAAATCTATTGTCCTCGACTATTAAGCACTCTTCCTGGAGAAATATTATGGACAAAATCAACAAAAAAACTCTCTTCCTGGACTTTCTGTTCCATTAACTTAGTGGGCAGGATCATCCTTGTCAAGGCAGTCCTTCAATCCATGCCGATGTATCTATTATCTGTTCTAGCTTCTCTCCAATGGGTCCTAAAATCCATCTTCTCTCTCCATCAAACATTTCTTTGGGGAGGGGACAAGAATCATTCCTAATGGGCCTTGGTTAAATGGGATAAGGTCTTCCTTTTGAAATCTGTTGGGGTCTTGGCCTCTGAGATCCAAGCATCAACAACATGATCCTTTTCGACAAAACCTGGTGGAATTGGGTCTCCAACAACTTCAAACAGTGGGATCAGCTCTGGAATCTCAAATATGCAAAAGGATGGGATTAACATGATCTCATAGTATTTTCTCTTAATCCTCTGGGCTCCCTTATTTTAAATGTAGCCAATTAGAAAAAAACTTTCATTCAAACCCACATCTTCTGGGAACCCTGGGATGGAACTCTAGTCCATTTCTGGAATGACTCTTAGAAGTAGAGCTTAATTTTATCCAATATCTTTAGGTTTCCTAAGTTCCATCAGCTATTTTAAAAATCCATTCATGTTAAAATCTCTAGCTATTGGCATGGGGATCTCTCCTCTAGTTATTACACCTAGAAATACATGAACAACTGGCCGATAAAAATTCCCTTGGTTTCCTTTCATCTTATTTAGGGTGAGCTTAGGAATCATAGAATTATGAGAGATCAAGGCGGAGTTATTCTTAGATGGGAGCACGAGCCCAAGGGCTATTTCACCACCAAGGAAGTATATCACCTCACCCTCCTTCCTGTTATTGGTGATAGGGATCCCAACTGGAGTAATATTTGGAACCTCAAAACTTGGCCCAAGATCCACACTTTCCTTCGGCTCCTCCGGCATCACCAAATCCTGATGTGGGACAATATTATTTGGTGAGGCTTAACCAGACCTGCATGATGTGTCTTGTGTCACCAGCAGGAAGAAACCATTGATCACTTGTGGGAAAAAAAGTCCCACATATTGCTCCATAAGCTTTATCACTTTCATTTAGCCAGTCTTTCTCATATTCATAAGATTCTTTACCAAGTCCCATAGATACCTCATGGAGACCTTGTCTCTTCAGAGATGCAATCATCTTCGGCTTCCATTCTGAATATCTTGTGGATGGAGTAAGAAGAGGAACTGATAATATTGAATCCATATGAAGTTGAACCTGCAAAATATCACTGCAAATCTAAAAATATCTGACCTGTTAGAATCATGCTTTTCCTCTCGACATGAACATGTTTTCAGGGTCCGTCATGCCCTCTCCGTTGCTCTAAATAAATCCAGAGCTAACAAATCATGTTAACGTATTTGTAACTTCAGAATGTATTCACTTGTATATTTCATATATTCTATTTCATTATACCCTGATGTTCCTGTCGGGAGTGTCATTAGTATAATAAATTCATGTAAAGTCAATGAGGTTAACCCTTTGTTGTAAGTTGGGGCAATAGTCCCCACAGTTGATTTAAGGTTAACCCTCCTTGTTGATCAGGGGGAAAAGTCCCCACAATTGAAGAGCACTAGGGTTATTAGACTCTCCTAGAGATGTTGGCCCTGGTAAGTTATTGTTAAGTCAGAAACTAGTATCAATAGAGAGTGAGCCTCTTTATTTATCACACAGCCACATACACTCACTCAATTGGGGTGCATGAGTGAGAGAGGAAGTGCTCACATAAGTGAGAGAGAGAACATCTATTGGAGATCATATTTTCTGTCTTTGGGTTTTACTGTTGCCATTGGTGCTCATTCTATCTCTGAGGAAGTTGCGGGGTTTTCTCCTTTATGGTTTCCCCAAGGAAATCTTTGTGTCTCTTGTCTCTTGTGATTGATTGCTATGCATGTTATTCTCTCAGATAAGATCCCAAGATAATACTGTCTAATTGATAAAAATCTAACATGGTATCACAACTAACCTGAGAAGAAGACACTATGCAGCTGCAAAATCTAGGGCTTCTTACTTTTTGGGTCTCTCTCCACAATCCATCAGCAAAAGGATGCTAGGATAACTCTCCATTGAATGGCTCATCTTTCTCTCGAAGCAGAATTTGATTCTGGGCATTTTCAGTTTTTGCTACGGGAAATTAGGGATTTTCACAGAAGAGGAATTTTGAGTGAGCCCAGCATAGGATTTATCTCCTCATCAAAATCAAAGATTAGAGACCAAGGTCAATATTTTTGGTTGGGTAAAACTTTGGGAAAGTCAAACCCTAGTTTGACCCCGGGCCTGAAAAACCCTAAAATACTAAAACAGGTAGTTTTGGTACATTCACTATATCTCGAGATTGAAGAAGTCTCACGGGCCGAAATTTTCTCAGGCCGAAGATAAAATTCTGATGTACCCTTTGTAAACATTTCAGCCTCAGATTTGCTATATTATGGGAGATATGATTCCTCCAAATTAGGGTTCCAGCCTCTTCCAGGATTCATCACTAAACAGGACACCTAGGGGGAATTTCTGTATCTCAGGCTACAAAGGTCCAAATGCAATTTCTCAAGATGTTCCATATAGGGAACATAATTTAATTTCTGTGGTAAAAGTTTCAGACCATGATGATGAAACAGTGACATGTGGCAGTCCGTACAACTTCTCTATGTTGAACAGTGTTGAAATAAGTCACCTTGGGAAAACTCTCATAAGTCCCAATTGGTGAAACTAATTCTAGTAAAATCTATGGTGTTGGAAAGAGGACAGACGTGGTTACCCCGGTACAAAAGATTAGATACAGAAGAGCAGTACTTTCAGAGATACCGTAGAAACAATATCAAGAATTTATGCAGAAGAAATTGGTAAACTAGGGCTTCTTGTTCCAGGAGCTTCCCTCCACTGCTTTCAGAAAAGGAGTACATTGGAAAACTCGCCTTGAAGAGGCCTATCTTTCTATCCAATCAAAAGTTTGAAATTCCAAGTTTTAAAAATTAGGTTTTCTCTGAAAAACCCTAAATCAACCAGCTCTAGAACCAGGATTGACACATCAAATTAGTAATATCTAATATTTTTCTATTTACAGTTGAGGTTCTCATTTAAAAATGTATAATCACTCCAGATTGATGACAAGCTTGGTGAAACTGACAACTTCCAAGCATGGAAGTATAGGATCTCACTGGTTCTTGAAGGAAATGAATTGGACACCTACATAAGTGCAGAGGTTCCAGTTCCAGAGGGAGATGAGGCTAAAGCCTTACACAAGAAGTACTTGGTCAAGGCCAAGAAGATCATTGCTGATTCAATCAAGGATCACCTTATACCACAAATGTCTTCCCTAAAGACACCTAAAGAGATGTTTGATTCCTTGACCAAACTATTTGAAGGGAGGAGCATAAATCAAAAGATGACTTTGAGAAACCAGTTGAAGAATGTAAAGTTCCAGAATGAAGAGACCATACAGTCATACTTTACAAGGGTATCTCAAATCAAAGAACAACTTGAAGCAGTGGATGAAGAATTAGAGAATGCATAAATTGTGATAGCCACCTTAATGGCCTCCTAGGATCATGGGATTCATTCATTCAAGGAATGTGTGCCAGAAGGAAGTGATCACTTTCAGCAGACTCTGGGAAGAGCACACACAAGATGAAGCTCAACCCATAATAAGAGAAGAGAAGATGAGAGCAACTGAGAATCAAGCACTCACGATTCAAAGAAGATCCCTCAAGCGATGAGGAATATGAAGGACTCAATTCTTGAAGAACCTCTTATCCAGCTTAGCATTTGGATAAGAAATGGTGTTTTTATGAATGAAGAAGATGATGAAGCTGAAAGAAGGAGCCTACCCACGAAATAAAAAAATACTGAGTATTCAACTGGCATTACATGATATTATTTTGTTATGAATTTATTTATATTTAGTTGATGTGTTATGCATGATAGAAGGTTTGCATTAATGACAATATACTACTAATATGTATGCGATGGGTAAGTAGTTCATGGTGCTATACAACTCTCCATTGCTACTTATCTAGAATGAAACATCTTTGCTGACATATTGGATTAGTTCACAATCTCAATGATTTCTTGGTAGAGATGGAAGGCATCTAGAAAGTTTCTGTGAGATATGGATGAATGTTGTATTGGCTGAAATAGTTGCATGATTATATCTTTATGGATCAGAAATTTCCATTGTAAATATGCCTTATGAAATGTTTCTAACCATACAAATGCATTTGACTTGTAGGAAATATCGCGTGCAATCACCTACAAGAAAAGAAGGATGAGACTTGTTCCGAAGAACGTTTAAGAAAGAATCCAAGATGAAGAATAATAAGACAATACTTTCAAAGAAAGAAAAAGGCCTTAGAGACACTCTAGTTATGTGACACTATTGAGTGACATCATTGATGCAGAGCCTTCTAGCTATGAAGAAGTAGCCAAGAAGAAAGGGAAGGAGAATACCAGTTCAAGAAGAATGATGTCTAGGATGCAGTATCGAGACCTGAAGGGAAGTCTGTAATGTCTTCCATATGGATCTACAAGATCCAACATGCAATAGATGGAAACATCGTGGGAAACAAGGCAAGATTTGTAGCACGAGGCTTCTCATGGAAAGAATGCATAAACTACGAAGAGACATTTGCAGCCATTGAAAGTTAAGACACATGACATACAAACTCATGTGTGCAAATTAAAGAAGGCCTTATACGAGCTCAGAAGGCGCCCATGGGATAACACATGCATGAGGAGCTTGAAGATCACATAGAGTAATGAAGATCTTAATCTTTGCTACAAGTTTGAAGATGAAATCCTATAGAGGATGACAAGCTCACAAATGGGTGCAAGAAGAACTTTTGAAAGGGTTCAAGATAGAGGATCTTGGTATCCATCGACTCTAGATGGATACATAGAATATTAGTTGCAAAAGAAGCTACTTGTCACTCCGGTACATAATATTTCAATGCATAGAGTACGAAAGGTAGAGGGAGGAGTTGCTCCATTTGAGAGGGAGTGACTGCAGAAGATCCCGAGGTTTGACATGGTACAACAGGATGGATAGCTTACTAATGGATCTAGGCTTTACTGAGTGTAAAACATATTATAACCTTTGCTTCAAGGTTGAAGGTGGAAGACCAGTGATGCTCCTATTATATGTCAATGACTTGTTCCTGACAGAAAAGAGGAACTCATTAAAGTTTCAAGAAGGAGACTTGCTGCCAAGTTCGGGATGATGGATTGCAAGGCCATGACTACACCTATGACATCGAACCTGAAGCTATTAAGTGTTGCTTCATCAGAGTCGGTTGATGCCACGAGGTATCATCAGATGATTTGTTCCTTGATGTACCTGACAAATACGAGACCAGATATTTGCTTTGTTGTGAACACATTGAGACATGTTCACCTGAGGGTTGCAAAGCATGCAGTGAGGTACCCGAAGAGTACAGTTGAGTATGGGATCAAGTATGATATGAATCAGAAGATTAACCTGGAGGGTTATGTGGATTTGTATTGGGCAGATAGTTCCATTGATAGGAAGAGCACTTCAGGGTGCTACTTCAGTATGAGATCAGGTATGATCTCTTGGTTTAGCAGGAAGCGGTCCTGCATGGCGTTGAGAACAACTAAGAGAGGAGCATTGAAGTTCTAGTATGTGATCCAGATCGAGATCTATCGAAAGAGGGAGTTCTAGCATAGTCGGTGAGACAGGTTGTCTGAGCATAAAATCCTGGGGAAGCTCGTAGGTGGCTCAGACGTAAACGGTCCTGTAGGTTGTTCTCGGATGTAATCGGTCCTGGCGAAGCTCGCAGGTTAGCCTTGGATGTAATTAGCCCTGATGTGATTCTATGCTAGAAATGGCCAAAGTGAAGTTTGAGTACTTCAGGGAGAAGCTTGGTGTTCTCTAGATCTAGGTTCCCTCCAAGGGGAAGTGATGAGTCTGTGTGCCTTTCTGACATGGTTGTTGGATGTGTTCCTCCCATGGTCAGATGTAAGTAATTACAATTATTTTCCATATATACATGTAATTAAAATTTTAAAGTATATTTTAATTTTAACTAACAAAATTTTAATATTAAAATTAAGTTTAAATATATATATTTTAATTATAATTTTTTTTAATAGAAAGAGTTTATTATTTAAATAAAATATTTAAGGTCATAAAATATGAGTATAAAAACTTAGGCTCTAGATATCAAGTTTAACTACATCATTATAATGGATATTTTTTATACAAATTTAGAATTTCAAAAAATATGTTATCTTTTGAGGTTATATTTATGATAATTTGTTTTTTTTAATAATTATTTGATCTGTATTTTTTTTAAAGAAAAAATCAAACTATATTAATAAAAATAAAGTTACATTCTACAAGATCATAAAAATAATCATTTACAGATCAAGTTGAAAACAGATTCCAACCAAGATGTCCCAAACTTATAACCGAATTAATTTACAATCATCCCAAAATCAGATTTGAAAGCATCTTCATCAACTCAAATATGCTCTAGCACATATAAAATCAGAAACTTTTAGTTTTTTCTTCCAAATAAACAAAGCTAGAAACAAATCATTATCTCCAATATGAATAGTAAGCTTAAACTTACAAATCTTTACAAAAATTCTGCATACGACAAACTAGCATCATAACCAGATGAATTCTCCATTTAAAAAACTAGCATCGTAACCAGAACTCATATGATATCGTAAAAGGGAGCATGTAAGTATGTTCTCGAAATTTCACTTAGATTTTCTTCACTGTACCATTGTCCTTCATGCAATAGCATGCCAGTTTTTGCCAATTCATCTACAATTGTATTAAGTTCTATAAAGATTCTCATGCAAGATTGAGATCATCTGCCTTTTTGTTATCCTATATTCCCCGTTATTCATTTGAAAATAAACTACCAATCCCCAAAATTTTGAAGATAATTTCTACCATGCTCAATTGCCAGCCAAAGCAAAAGTCTAAAAGCATTCAGCTCCCCAAAATTGTTCATTTAACTTGTACTTTACACTCTCAAATCTTATTTAAATTTTTTTTTTTATAATGATTGAAGGAATTGTATGCGAAGAATAAAAGACTTTTTATTAGGTTTACGTGTAGTTTATTAAGAGAATTTTCTTTTTCATATGATTTGAAATAAAGTATTGAAAATATGACTCGTGAGTCGTGATATGAAGTAAAGTGTTAAAATATAGACCTTTATATGTAAAGTAAATATTCCATGTTTCAATGGCGTCAATTACATTTTCAGTGTCTGTTAAAAAAAATTAAGGAACCTAAACCTGGAATATGTAAGTCAGATTAGAACCACGGAAAAATAAGCGAAAAATTGCATTGCAGGTTAACGTTGTTTTCTGTAATTATTTAGTTTGGAATAGTGTAATTATTTAGTTTGGAATAGTATAGTGTCGACATTATCCACCAATGCACTAAGAAATCTGCATTAGTTGAGTACTCTGTAACTCTATATCTCACGTAAAGGTTATTGTCGGCATTGATCACTACACCAAAATGCGCTTCAGAGAAACCATTGAAATTGAGAAATACCCTCTAAACATGGGTGGAAACTAAGTAAATCATAGACCCCTATGATTTCTTTATTAAAAAACAAACCCAACAAAAAAGCCACTAATGAAAATACATCTAGAACATAATTAAGACTTTTTCATCAAAACCCAAATCGAAATTAGTTTCCCTTATAACTTATCTTTTTTCTAAATTTAAACTTTAAACAATTTTATAAAAAACTTAAATTTATTCTACATATTAAACATAAACCATCATTTACACTATTTCCAATTTAAACATAGTAAAATATTGAAACCAAAACTTTAATAAAAAAACTTTACATTTTAACCCTTTATTTTATAATTTCCTAAAATTCACTACAAAATAAACCTTAAATTAAATTAAAAACTTTGAATTATTAAAAACAAAATTATTCTTAAAACTTTGCGACTTTTTCATCAAAACCCAAATCGAAATTAGTTTACCTTATAACTTATCTTTTTTCTAAATTTACACTTTAAACAATTTTATAAAAAACTTAAATTTATTCTACATATTAAACATAAACCATCATTTACACTATTTCCAATTTAAACATAGTAAAATATTGAAACCAAAACTTTAATAAAAAACTTTACATTTTAACCCTTTATTTTATATTTTCCTAAAATTCACTACAAAATAAACCTTCAATTAAATTAAAAACTTTGAATTATTAAAAACAAAATTATTCTTAAAACTTTACACCTATAATATAAATAAGCCCTTCTAAAAAACAAAACTAATTTATAAATAAGCCTTTCTTAAAAAAACAAAACTAATTCTTAATTACACACTTTAAATAATAATTATTATGTTTTTTCACTGATAAAAGCAAGGCCAAAACTTTCATCTTATCTTTTGATGATGAACTGAACTATTCTGCCCAAATCCTCAAGGATTTCAAACTACCACCACAAGATTCCACAATTCAGCAAAATCACGATGGTGAAACTATTAACAAAAATTCAAAAATAGTTTGGAATATTTTTGCTTTCTGTCATCAACTTTGCTTTCTGTAAAATTGTGCAAGTCTGTGGGAGCCATCTGTAGAGTAATTCTATGGTAACCATCTGGAATAGCTCCAAGATAATCCGGGTGTCATTTGGATTGACAGCGGCCAACCATGTTACTAGGCTCCCCGGAAACAGTGAAATGATAAGGACAAACAATGTGGTCCCATTATGCAGGACAAATAGTTTGCTTGCAAATTGGAGCCTGCCGACAGTCCAGTTGCCTCCATCTCCACGTTGACTCAAGTTGCTTTCTAGCTGTCGAGCACAACCGACTCTCTCTCTCGATGTCATTATTACGGTTGAATCATTGGCCGGCAAACCAGCCCTCTGGAGTCATGATCACGCTGCTAATATCGAAACTGTTCTTAAATTCAAAGGGATAGTCCTACCAGCGGGGCCGCTTTAGCCAGTCATTACATATGATTTAGTTCTGGAAAACACTGGCACGCCGGTTCTGCAAAATCCACGGTGATTCCGATTGGAAATGCACCGGAAAGGAGCCGGTTTTGGGTACTGCGTATTCATAGATAAGTAAGTGGTAATAACGCGGATGAAACGTACCCACTGAAAAGCAGCAAAGCAGGGCCCGCCGGGAACAGTGAATTCTAAGAACGGACAAGATGGGGCCATTTTCGAGGACAAATACTTTGCTCGCACGGTGTCGGGTCAATGACTTTGGTCTATTGGTCTGAGTTGCTTCACAGCTGTTGAGTACTGATGGCTGTCAATTCAACATGCTTTTCAGCCGTTTGAGTGCGTATTTTTCTCAACGTCACTGTCGACACCACGTGAACCAGAACCAGAAAATAATTTATAATCATGGTTGGCAGCTTCATCCGGATGTATTCGCGTATTTTTCTCAACGTCACTGTCGAGACCACGTGAACCAGAACCAGAAAATAATTTATAATCATGGTTGGCAGCTTCCTCCGGAGTCGCACCCACCTGAAGTCAAGTTGCTTACTAGCTGTTTAGTACGAAGACCACGTGAACCAGAACCAGAAAATAAATTAATATTTAGAGTTGGCTACAACTTCGTGGATGCATTCAGCCCAATTTCAGCCAAGTGAAATCCCAATCTTGTTACTGCTTTAGCTGTGGGAAGACAACTCTTGATTTTGCTGCTTCTGAATTGAAAGACCTCGAGCTTTCACAGCCTGGTGAAGGGAATGGCCTGCTGCTTGGATATTGGAACTGGGACCGCGGCCAATGTTTTGGCCAGCTCTTTGAAAAAGATTGTTCAAGAGCTGAAAATGGTCATGTCTTTGCCTCAATTATTCAGCGACATGGAAGTTGAAGTTGAGCGTCTGAACAATATAATAAATGATATAAATTTGGAGCTCGCTCGAGTACAGATGACCCCTAAAAGTATAGTGAGGGCTTGGCTGGATAAGGCAGGCGAGGCCGTGGAAAGTTCACGGTCTATTCGCAGCAATTACCAGCAACACAAAAACTGCATCAGTTGCTGTCCTAACTGCCTCTCCCGCTACAAAATCAGCAAACATATCACAGATTGGAAAGTGAATGTTGATCGACTCCATTCACAGAAAGTGTCCGATTTTCCTCCAAGCGGGGAATACGGGTACTATACCCCGCCCACCCATATACCGATTGAGATCCCTGTTTCTGGTTTTGTTGGGAATGCAATACAATCTATGCAGTCGAAGGTTGAGAAGTGGTTAATCGAAGACACCAACGTTCGAATTATTGGCGTAAACGGCATGGGAGGTGTCGGTAAGACTGCGCTGCTTCAAGCCATCAACAACAACATCAAGGTATGCAGTTCATTTGAGCTCATCATTTGGGTAACGGTCTCCAAAGATTACGATATCTTGAATCTTCAAGATTGCATTGCCAGTAGATTAAACTTGCTCGATTTTCCAAATAAATCCAATTTGGAAGAGCGAAAACATAGGCTTTTCACTGATTTAAAGGATAAAAAATTTCTTCTTATACTGGATGATTTGTGGAAGAGTCTTGAGCTGCAAGGCCTAGGAGTGTCATTTAATGACAGGGGTTCGAAAATTGTTCTGACTACTCGGAATAGAGAAGTCTGTACGAGCATGCAAGCGGATAAGATAACAAGAGTGGAACCGCTGTCGGGAGAGGAGGGTTGGCAGCTGTTTTGTAGCCGAGCATTTCGAAATGGAAATGTTCCACAGGATAAAGAGGACGTTGCAAGGACAATTGCTGGGGAGTGCAGGGGTTTGCCTCTGGCTATAAACGTGGTTGCCGCCGCAATGAGAAACTTTAGTTATCAGCATGAGTGGGATCATGCTTTACATCAGATACAAAGCATTGATGAGACGTTTTATGGCATGCGCGATGAAATTGAGGAGCAGCTTTTTCAACGTCTGAAATGGAGTTACAATAGTCTACAAGATTATTTGCAGATTTGTTTTTTATATTTTGCAGCTTATGAGGAAGACAAAGAAATCGTTTGCCGAGAGGTCATAGACATCTGGATCGCAGAAGGTTTGGTGAAAGGCAGTGAGGACAGCTATTTGCATGACACTGCGCACAGTTTTATCAGCTGCCTCCGCGATCGTTGTCTGATTGAGGTGGTTCGTACGGATCCGGCTGGAAGGATTGTTTGTGTGAAAATACACGATATTCTTCGTGATCTGGCTATTCGTATTGGGAAGAAGGAGCACCGGTGTTATTTTAAAGCTGGGCAGGGCATGACCGATTTTCCTGTTCATGAAGTCGATGGCAAGGGCTGGGAAAGAATGTCGCTCGTGTCTAATCAGCTACACTCCCTCCCGACATCCTTCGCATGCTCATCCCTCTCAGTTTTGCTGTTAAGGGGAAATCGTGGTATTAAAGAAGTTAGCTTCCTGCTCGATTTGTCGTCACTGAAGGTCCTCGATCTCAGTGAAACTGGCATAACGTCTCTGCCGCCTTCTATCGGAAATCTGAAACATCTTGCCTTCTTCCAACTGAAACAAACAGATATCTCTGAATTGCCAGAAAGCATTTGCAACTTGAAGGAGCTTCAGTTGTTGAACGTTAGCCGGTGTCAGCAGCTACGGTGCCTTCCGGAGACGATAAATGAACTCAAACGTCTGAGGACCCTTGACATCCGGGGATGCAGCAAGTTGAGCCATCTTCCACGTGGCAGCTCGGAAATGCTTTCGCTGGAAAGATTGATGCTAGAAGGCAGCATTTCATTGGATTTCGGGGAGGACACAAATGCGGAAAGAAAGAATGCTTGTTTCAAGGACTTGCAAAGTTTGCGCCGCCTCAGGGTTTGCCATGTAGATTTGAAATCGGCAGTTAAGGAGGGGGTTATGGAAAATTGGTCTAAGATGAGAGACCTGACCCTGCAGTTTGATGATGGTGTAAATAAAGATTATTACCTTCCGCAGGATATGCAGGCGATGAAAGATATGGAAAGTTTGAGGCTTTGGGGATGCGATGTGGAGCAACTGCCTAGTTGCCTTACTCAATTCCGAAAGCTCGCATACCTTCATATCCAGTGTTGTAAGCAGTTGAAAGAGGTCCCCGCGGAGTTGCCATGTTTGAGAGAGCTATGGATACAGGAATGCGATAAGTTGGAGGAGTTGGAGTTGGGGATGGGTTTTCCAAAGCTGGAGAGGTTGATTCTTTGGAGCTTAGAGTCGTTGGAGTGTGTGGGGGCAGCAGCAAGTGGAAGTGGAGGTGGAGGGTTGGGAGAGGGGGCGTCACCGTTACCCATGCTCAAGAGAGTCCATGTAATAAAGTGTAAGAAATTGAAGAGATTGCGTGGGGAATGGGATAAGTTAAAGTGTCTGGAGAGCATAAAGTGTATTCCTGAAGAATTGTGGGACGCAATCGAATGCGACGATCCCACCATTAAGACGCACTTGAAA
>LPNX011218518.1:155429-169583 GCA_001517045.1 Pseudotsuga menziesii
CTATTCTTTCATCATAACATCTTCCATGAGTTCGTCTTGTCAGATCATCAACATATCCTAGCCTTCTGCATTCAACTTTGAAGGTTGGAACCCACTTTACTCTTGGTAAAGTCTCGATCCATCAGAAAGTTGTCCATCATGTCATACCGTGTCGAACTCAAATATCTTCTGTAGTCACTCCCCCTAAAGTGGAGTATTATCTTCCTTCTTCATTCTATACAGGTGATTCTATGCTTGATATATACTGGTCAATAGAGTATGTCATGCCATAGTCTATTCTTTCAGAGGCAAATCACGATTCTTGCTTTGTACACTTGTTCTTGCAGATCCATATGGAAGATACTACGTACTTCCCTTTATGTCTCGAAATCATATCGTATACATTATTCCCCATAATCAATTGTTATTATTTGATAATAGCTTCTTTCATAGCATTATTTTCTTCATCTTGAGTTATCTCTCATACCCATGGTGGTCTTCATCCTTCAAGGTGGATCTACCGCTCTCTGAAGCTCTTTCTTTCATCATGATGTCTCTGACCCTGGGAGCTTCAGATTCATGTTAATTGAATTGTCATCACTTGTTCTTCGGAACAAGTCTCATCCTTCTTTTCTTTTAGGAGGTTGTATAGGACCTTTCCTACAATTCAAATGCACCAGTTGCATGGTTAGAACTACATATGCATAATGACAAATTCTTATGCATCATGCAACGATTTAGCCAATACAACATTCATCCACATCTCACGGAAACTTTCTAGATGACACCATTGAGATTGTGCACTAATCCAATATGTCAGCAAATAGGTTTCATTCTAGATAAGTAACAATGGAGATTTGTATAGAACCATGAGCTATTTACCCATCACATGCATGCAAACAACACATCAACTGAATAGAATCAAATGCATAACAAAACAATATCATTAAATGACAATTGAATATTTATCTTTTGTTTGTTTTGTGGGTAGACTCCTTCTTTACCATTCTGCTTCATCATCTTCTTCATCCATGAAATCATCATTTCTTATCCAAATGATAAGATGGATAAGAGGTTCGTCAAGAATTGAGTTCTTCATATTCCTCATCGCTTGAGGGATCTTCTTTGAATGGTGAGAGCTTGATCTTCAATTTGCTCCCATATTTCTTCTTCTCTTCTTATGAGACGAGCTTCTTCTTCTTCCCAGAGTCAATTGAAAGTAATCACTTCCTTTTGGCACACATTCCTCGCATGAATAAATCCCATGATCATGGGAGGCCATTCAAGGTGGCTATCACCACTTTTGCATTCTCTGCTTCTTCTTCTACCGCTTCAAGATGTTATGCATTTTGGATCTTCACATTCTTCAACCATTTTCCCAAATCCATCTTCTAAATTATGTTCTTATCTTCAAATAGCTTGATCAAGGAATCAAACATCTTCGGTGTCTTTAGGGAAGACACTTGTTGTACAAGTTGATCCATGATTGAATCAACAATGATCTTCTTGGCCTTGATCAAGTTCTTCTTATGAAGGCTTTGAGGCTCATCTCCCTCTAGAATTGGAACCTTTCTACTCATGTAGGTGTCCAATTCATTTTCTTCAGAGAGATCAAATACTTCCATGCTTGGAAGTTTTTAACTTCACCAAGCTTCTCATCAAGCAAAAGACTAGATCTTATCGATTTGAGGTGTCTGTCTTGCTTCCGAAGCTGGCTGATCTAGGGTTTGTCGGAGAAACCCTAATTTTCAAAACTTGGAATCTTTCAGATCTGATTGGATAGAAATATAGAGCTCTTCAAATGGAGCTGTCCAATGTACTTCTTTTCTGAAAACAATGGAGGGAAGCTCCCAGAATAGGAAGCCCTAGTTTTCCAATTTCTTCTGCAGAAATGTGTGTTACTGTTTCTGTGATATCTTCGAAATTACTGCTCCTCTATGTTTGAAATTTCGCATTGAGGTAACCTCACATGTCCTTGATCCAAAACCACAGGTTTCATCAGAATTGGGTTCACCAATTGGGATTTATGATCATTTTCCCAAGGTGACCTGTTACAGGACTGTTCAGAATAGTGAAGTTGTACGGCATGCCATGTGTCACTGGTTCATCTTCAGGTTTTGAAATTTGGACAACAGAAATTAAATTCTATGTATTTTCTGGAACATCTTCAGGAATTCCATTTGGACCTCTGTAGCCCACGCTAAAACAATTATCCCCAGGTGTCCTGTTTAGGGATGAATTCTGGAAGAGGCTAGAACCCTAACATGGAGGGATCATATCTCCAAGAATATAACGAATCTGAGGCTGAATTTTGGACACAGTGTACGCTGTGTCCAAAAGTATCATCTTGATCCTTCGCCAATATTTAAATATAGTGAAAGTACCAAAACTTAGCAGTTTTAGTATTTAGGGTTTTTCTAGCTCGGGGTCAAACTAGGGTTTGACTTTCCCAGAGTTTCACCCAACCAAAAATCTTGATCCAGGTTTCTAAAATTCGATTTTGATGAGCAGAGAAATCCTATGCTGGGCTCACTCAAAAATTCCTCTTCTACAAGAAGCCCTAATTCCCCGCACCGAAAACTGAAAATGCTCGGAATTGAATTCCGCTTCGACAGAAAGATGCACCCTTCAATGGAGAGTCAGCCTAGCCTTTTTTTGCTGATCGATTATGAAGAGAGAACCAAAAAGTAAGAATCCATAGCTTCTGTAGCTGCACAATGTCTTCTTTCAGGGTGGCTCTGATACCATGTTAGATTTTCATATGCTTAACTAAGACATCAGTATTTCATTTAATTTTCATAACAAAAGCATATAAACAGGATCACTGAAAGATAGACAAGCACAACCATACAAAAGGAACACAAAGATTTATCCTAGGAAAACCCTAAAGGAAAAAACCCAGTAAAAGCTTCCTCAATATAGATGTCCCCAAAAATATAAAAGATAAAACCAGCAAGGAGATCAAAGCCTGATCCTCCTCCTTCTCCAACTACTTCTCTTCTCCACTAATGCACTACACAAGTGAGAGTGTGTGTTCAAATGAGGAGAGCTACACCTCTATTTATATTCATCGGTTCACTTCAATTAACTCATCCGACATGTAGGCTCGAGTTAATCATGTAGGCTCGAGTTACACATGTAGGCTCAAGTAACCACACTAGGGTGCTAATGACCCACCTTTACAATTAGAGGGGACAAGCTCATGACTCTTATTAGTTCTTCCGATTAGAAACATCGGGGTACAAGATAATACAAGTGGTTCTCCTAATAGGACCATCGGGGACCACAAAAGATACATATAGAATATTTTTCGAAGTTACAATATTTCAACATCTCACACAGTCAATGCAAGCATCTAGTCTAACCATGCCAAATTTCATACCAAGCTGGCACATATATAAATGATGGTGATCATGATGTTGATGTCATATGAAATGATGAAGATGATGATGATGATGATGATGACGATGATGATGACGATGTTGATGATGATGATTATGATGATGATGTTTGAGTTTGGAAACCCTCCAACACCATCAATGAATGTGTCTAGTCTAACCATGAAAAATTTCACACCAAGCCGGTACATATATAAAAAATTTCATCGTTGGCCCCACATAGCACATTAATTAATCTATAGGTATGGTTTTTGTTTCTCGTACTGTTAGTGATAGTCATGTTTGACGATGAATATGACGTTGAAGTTGACGATGATTATGATGATGATGATGATGATGATGATGTTGATGATGTTGATGCTGCTGATGATGATGATGACGATGATGTTTGAGTCTAGAAACCCTACAACACCGTCAATGCATGTGTCTAGTCTAACCATGCCAAATTTCACACCAATCCGGTACATATATAAAAAATTTCATCGTTGGCCCCACGTAGCACATTAATTAATCTATAGGTATGGTTTTTGTTGCTCGAATTGTTAGTGACAATCATGTTTGATGATGAAGACAACGATGAAGTTGACAATGATTATGATGATGATGATGACGATGATGATGTTGATGATGATGATGATGATGATGATGATGACGATGATGTTTGATTATGGAAACCCTTCTACACCGTCAATGCATGTGTCTAGTCTAAACATGCCAAATTTCATACCAAGCCATTACATATATAAAATATTTCATCATTGGCCCCACCTAGCACATTTATTAATCTATAGGATGTATAATTTTTGTTGCTTGAATTGTTAATGTTTGACGATGAAGATGACAATGATTATGATGACTATGAAGTTGACGATTATTATGATGATGTTAGTTATGACGACAATGATGATAACGATGATGATGATGATGATGATGAATACGTTGGCAATGGAATTAAGTATTGAAAAATAAAATGCCAAACAATATTAGCTGCAAAGACGTTGAACATCAAATTAAAATTGATAAGGTTTAACTTACCAGTAGGTAGAAGCACATTGTTCACAAAATAAATATTTCTTTCTCTACACCTACATTTATTCTCTTGCTTATCATATGTACAAACTGTCCCACTGTAAAATCTGTTGGAATCATATATGTACAAATCCAAAATGATGATTTATTCAACTACAATCAAAATGAATTATTATTTTTATCTTCAATTTGATGAAATTAATTTCTTTTGAAAATCAAATTATATAATAATAGTCAAATATTTAAGAATTCCACATATTAAAAAGTAACTTATTTACAATATAACAAGACCTGGATCTTTTAGGTATGTGATTTGGATACTTGTCACGGATTATTTTAGCCTCGTATTTTCTCCTATTTGTAATATGAGCTCATTAAGGTTAGTTACTTGTTTTGAAACAAATACGATAAAATAATATTTATAATTAAATTATTGAATTTTCAGTAACAATAAAATTCAATATTTATATCGCAAGATTCAATCAAAATATATAGAGTAGAGAAATTACTGCTTACCTCCTACACTTCAATAGACTTCATCATCTTCTTCATCCAAGTCATCATCTATATCATCACATCTAGAGTCAACATTGTAAGGATTGGCCATATCATCGTCGTCATCTAAGTCAGTTACGATCATCATGTCATCGTTGATATCATCTTCATGGGAATTGTCTGCTACATCATCTGATTCAACTAATTATTTGATCTCTTCTTCTAGATCATCATGATCATCTAATTCATGTTGATCATGATCTTCATCATCGTCTTCTTATTCTATACCCTCTTCATTATCTTCCTCTAGGTTATACTTTACCGGCCTTCCTCTTAGATCGTATCTCACAACAAATGACCACCCCGCTTTACCTGGAATCCCAGAGTAAAATACATGTTCACATTGTCTTGCAAGAACATACAACTTCATTCCTGGATCAAACAACCTTGTATTTACCATGGTAAATCCATTATCATGTTCAATAATAGTTCTATCGGGACGACGTTGATTCAATTGTAACCTGTACCATTTGAAAACGAAAACAACTACCTTGAAGGATTTAAAGTCACATTGAAGAATATATTCCAGATACCCATAGTATCGATTTTCTGAGAGTTCTGGATGTTTGTCACTTCTAAATGAAACATTGGTCACCTCAAACATTGCATATATCCCACAATCTGATCTTTTCTTTGTTTCATCCAACTTTTTCATGCAATATCTAAAACCATTGTACGCCATAGCCTTATGGTGTTATACCTACAACAATCCATACACGAAAATATTACATAATGATTCAATATTTATGATTAAGTGCATATTTATGTAGACATGCAGGGAAAAAAATTATATATTTACTACAATTCATACACTTTATATAATATAAATAAATAGGGAAAAACATCTTTAAGGGGTTTGCTTACATGTACATATTGTTATAAGGTTGTAAGGTGGTGTGGTTTGAAAACGAGGTGGGGTCCAATTTGAGGAGTTATTTTTGAAAATATTGATCTAGATATTGATCTTGGGTAAAGGCTGAAAATAAGACTTGGATGAAGAGCTCCAAAAATATATAAGCAGTGAGATTTTTATTAATAGTTTAGTAGACACTTATTTGAGGGTTTACAATTCTAGAATTGAGGGATTAGAACACATAGCTAAAGGGTAAACAAACTCACAATTGAAGGATTAGAACATGTAGTTGAGGGTAAAGAAACCCACAGTTTACTAAAGTAGTTAATCCTTTGATTAAGGGTATATAGACCCTTGATTGAGGCGACCAAAACTCCTAATTGATGCTTTGGAAAATTATAGAGCAATGGTTCACATTGATTAACTCCACACACATATGTTTTTCCAAAATGTGGAACATATTTTCTTAGGTGAATACCTTGTCTCAACCAAAATGTTTTTTTCATTTTCACGAATTCGGTCCCCTTTTTGTCTAAACTTAGAGTCACTCAATAATCTAATATGAATCAAAGTGCACCATAATTCTATGATCTATTAGTCTCACTTATTGACTCTCAGTCATGTTTGCTTAATATTTTATCCACTATTGTTGATATGGAATGGATCCGCATCAAACATCAAATTTTTTAATGGCTCAACTCAATGCAAAACTCAACAAAACTAGAAGATTGGCTATGGAATTGAAGCTCATGGCTACAAAGTTGATGACAAGGTAGAAAGATGCAATTGATGATGTCAAGGGCCCCATGCCAGTTCAATCCATTACCACTTACCTCCAAAGTGTTGTGAATCCATTTTAAGCACTAAAAAATAAAAAATAAAAACAATACATAGAAAAGGAATTTTAATTGGAATGGTGCCAACAAAAAACAAAGGGAGAAGAAGAGCACTAATAGTTGAGAGATGAAGAGTTGGAGACATGCGACCTTCTAGTTGATACAAACAAGCTAACACTACCTATAATTTTATATCTTCTTACTTTTCCTCTTATTGTAACTAATTGATCGATCTACAATTTGATTATCCTCGGATCGAATTGTTAGGTATGGAAATTTTACACATACAAGGTTCAAATACCTATTCATTCATTGATTATTTTATTTATTAAATTCGTATCCTAGCATTGAATAAATGATTGAGCACTATGCAAATCAAAAGTAACATCACAAATATTGTGTTGTATCCCCTTTTCTATTCACCGAGATGATTACTTGACATGTCAAGTAGCGAACAAGGCATGGTCTTTAATAAATTAATGATGAAGATGGTGATCACGATGTTGATATCATATGAAATGATGAAGATGATGATGATGATGATGATGATGATGACGACGATGATGATGACGACGACGATGATGTTTGAGTTTGGAAACCTTCCCACACCGTCAATGCATGTGTCTAATCTAACCATTCCAAATTTCACACCAAGCCGACACATATATAAATTTTTTTATCATTGATCCCAGATGATTATGATGATGTTAGTTATGATGACGATGGTGATGATGATGGTGATCATGATGTTTATGTCATATGAAATGATGAAGATGATGATGATGATGACAATGATGTTGATGACGACGACGACGACAACGATGATGATGCTGATGTTTGAGTTTGGAAACCCTCTGACACCATCAATTAATGTGTCTAGTCTAACCATGCCAAATTTCACACCAAGCCAGCATATACATATAAATTTTCATCGTTGGCCCCACATAGAAAATTAATTAATCTATAGGTATGGTTTTTGTTGCTTGAGTTTTTAGTGACAGTCATGTTTGACGATGAAGATGACGATGAAGTTGACAATGTTGATGATGATGATGAAGATGATGATGCCGATGACAATGATGATGATGATGATGATGATGATGATGACGATGAAGATGGCAATCACGATGTTGATGTCATATTAAATGATGAATATGATGATGATGATGATGACGATGATGATGTGTTTAATGATGATGATGATTATGATGATGATGTTTGAGTCTGAAAACTCTCCCACACCATCAAT
Organism: Pseudotsuga menziesii; assembly: GCA_001517045.1. Lineage (NCBI taxonomy): Eukaryota > Viridiplantae > Streptophyta > Pinopsida > Pinales > Pinaceae > Pseudotsuga > Pseudotsuga menziesii. The sequence goes on from LPNX011218518.1 coordinate 163,329, forward strand.
GCATGTGTCTATTCTAATCATGCCAAATTTCACACCAAGCCGACACATATATAAATGATGGTGATCATGATGTTGATGTCATATGAAATGATGATGATGATGATGATGATGATGAAGACGATGATGTTGATGATGATGATGATGATGTCGACAATGACAATGATGATAATGAAGATGGTGATCACGATGTTGATGTCATATGAAATGATGAAGATGATGATGATGATGATGTTTGAGTCTAGAAGCCCTCCCACACCATCAATGCATGTGTCTAGTCTAACCATTCCAAATTTCACACCAAGCTGGCACATATATAAATGATGGTGATCACGATGTTGATGTCATATGAAATAATGAAGATGATGATGATGATGATGACGATGAAGATGACTTTGAAGTTGGTGATGATAATCATGATGACGATGTTGTTGATGATGTTGATGATGATGACAATGATGTTTGAGTCTGAAAACCCTACAACACTATCAATGCATGTGTCTAGTCTAACCATGCCAAATTTCACACCAATCTGGCACATATATAAAACTTTTCATCGTTGGACCCACATAACACATTAATTAATCTATAGGTATGGTTTTTGTTGCTCGAATTGTTAGTGACAATCATGTTTGACAATGAAGACGACGATGAAATTGACAATGATTATGATGATGGCGATGATGATGTTGATGATGATGATGATGATGATGATGTTTGAGTATGGAAACCCTTCCACTCCGTCAATGCATTTGTCTAGTCTAACGATGCCAAATTTCACACCAAGCCATCACATATATAAAAAAATTCATCATTGGCGCCACCTAGCACATGAATTAATCTATAGGACGTATAGTTTTTGTTGCTTGAATTGTTGGTGTCAGTAATTTTTGACGATGAAGATGACGATGATTATGATGATTATGAAGTTGGTGATGATTATGATGATGGTAGTTATGAAGACAATGACGACGATGATGATGACAGTAATGATGATGATGAATACGATGACAATGGACTTAAGTATTGAAAAATAAAATGCCAAACAATATTAGTTGTAAATATGTTGAACATCAAATTAAAATTGATAAGATTTAACTTGCCAGTAGGTGGAAGCACATTGTTCAGAAAAATAAATATTGCTTTCTCTGCACCTACATTTATTCTCTTGCGTATCATATGTACAAACTGTCCCACTATAGAATCTACTGGAATCATATATTTGCAAATCCAAAATGATGATTTATTCAACTACAATCAAAATGAATTATTATTTATATCTTCAATTTGATGAAATTAATTTCTTTTGCAAATCAAATTATATAATAATAGTCAAATATTTAAAAATTCAACATATTAAAAAGTAACTTATTTACAATATAACAAGACTTGGATCTTACAGGTATGCGATTTGGATACTTGTCAGGGATTATTTTAGCCTCGTATTTTCTCCTATTTGTAATATGATCTCATTAATGTTAGTTACTTGTTTTAAAACAAATAAGATAAAATAATATTTAAAATTAAATTATTGAATTTTCAGTACCAATAAAATTCAATATTTATATCACAAGATTCAATCAAAATATATAGAGTAGAGAAATTACTGCATACTTCATACACTTCAATAGACTTCATCATATTCTTCATCCAATTCATCATCCGTATCATCAGATCTAGAGTCAACATTGTAAGGATTGGCCATATCATCATCGTCATCTAAGTCAGTTATGATCATCATGTCATCGCTGATATAATCTTCATGGGAATTGTATGCTACATCATCTAATTCAACTGATTATTCGATCTCTTCTTCTAGATCATCATGATCACCTAATTCATGTTGATCATGATCTTCATCATCTTCTTCTTCTTCCAGACCCTCTTCATTACCTTCCTCTAGGTTATACTTTATTGGCCTTCCCCTTGGATCGTGTCTCACAACAAATGACCAACCGGATTTACCTTGAACCTCAGAGAAAAACACCTATTCACATTGGCTTGGAAGAACATAGGGCTCCGTTTCTGGATCAAACAACCTTGTATTTACCATGGTAAATCCATTATCATGTTCAATAATAGTTCTATCAGGACCACATTGATTCAATCGTAACCTGCACCATTTGAAAACGAACAGAACTACCTTGAAGGGCTTAAAGTCACATTGAAGAATATCTTCCAGATACCCATAGTATCGATTTTCTGAGAGTTTTGGATGTCTGTCACTTATAAATGAAACATTGGTCACCTCAAAGATTGCATATATCCCACAATCTGATCTTTTCTTTGTTTCATCCAATTTTTTGATGCGATATCTACAACCATTGCAAACCATATCCTTATGGTGTTATACCTACAACAATCCATACAATATTTATGAATTAGTGCATGTTTATGCAGCTATATAGGGAAAAAAAACATGTACATCAATATGTAATTTGAAAAAAAAATTAGAGTGGTTGATTAATATGCTTGCCTGCTTATCTTTTAAACCATATGCTAAATCGATTTCACTTTGTATAATATTGGTATCTCCATTGCGATGTGCCTCTTTAACCAATGAAGCTGCAAGTTTCCATGATATTCCATGACCTGATTGTTTGCATCGTTCAATCCGCACCTTCATCTAGTCAAGATTGTTTGTGATGTATAAATGAATTGCATCCCACTCTCGACCAACTACTTGATGACAATAAAAATAAAAATTCATGACAAATGTAAATTATCTTAACAAAGTATACACTCTTAATTGATGCAATAGATTGAATATAAAAATAGAATATGTATTATATATATACATAAAAGTCAAATAGTCAAATTTATTATATTAATTAACATCCACTAGCTAATAATTGCCTTTCACCTTCCTTGATCTACCTTTCTCCTTCAGGTACTCCCCTTCAAAATTATTATTAGAGTTTGGATCACAAATGCGACGTAAATTGAGCTTTGATGCTAAATTAGGAATATATTCACTAACATACAACACGGTTTTGGTATACTGTATATCCCTCCATCATAGAACCCTCAACACATGCTAGTTGTTTAACCAACCCCTTCATATATTTCAAGTGCCTCTCAACTATCCACATGGACCTTGAGTGCACAGGTCCACACAATTCAATCTCCTCAACTTGGTGTATGAGGTAGTGTTACTGTGCATTGAAAAATGCTGAAGGTAGACGCTTCTTCATTTCACACATGAGATGAGGAATTTCTCTCCTCCAAAACTTTATATCTTCTTTATGGATTTCTTTAGAATACAACCATATACAAGTGATGCAAACCAATAACGATATTTAACCAAAAAAACATTAAATTACATAACATGAATTAGTGCACAAAAAAAAAAATTATATGATGAATTAAAGAAACACTAAGCACATGCAAATAATCGCTGGTTACCTCATGTATTTCCCAAGATTATATATAACTTGTTTGACATTGTTGTCGAAGTTGTCCGGGAGAGAGAGAGGTAGATCATACTATAACGATATACAAACCACACAATTTTTTAAACAAAGATTAGACAAACAAAATAACAAAAATATGCATTGGAATTAAAAAACAATGATTATATGGATATAACCATAAAAATTACCTTCATGAAGACGCACCAATCAAGCATTTTCACCCCCGCAAAATCACCTTTCTTTGTTATGATATTCTTCATGTTCACACAAAATCCAGTGGGAAATTTAATTTTCCGCATGACTTCTTTTACAACATTACTTTGTTGCTCTGTTAACATTCATGGAATTGAGTTTATATTAATTTGGTCTCCGTTTCTATGAAATTGAATGACTTCTTTCATTGCATGGTTTCCTTCTTGAATGTCTTTGCAAATTTTGACAATTTTTTCTTTGTTGCTCCTTAGCTCCAATAGCCGCCATAATGTTTCAGTCACATTCTTTCCGATATACATTGTATCAAATATATGAACAATTTGCAGGTTCTCATAGTAGGAAAACCTGCTAAATTGTTTAGGATAACTTTTCATTCCTCGTGGAAGCCCATTAATGCCTTCATGATCACAGTGGACATCATGAATAGTAGTTTATAAAGGAATTACAGAAATCAATTATGGCCACTAAAGTGAACAAAACATAATAAAAAAACATAACAATTCCTATACGATGATCCATACGTACCAACTTGATGATTTCTATTATATTTCAACTTCCAAAGGTGAGGTGTCATTCTCTGTGGTTTTAATGCAGTCTCTTACTTCTCATTGATTTTTTATTTTATTTTATTTTTTATTTTTATTTTATTTTCGGTTGTTCTATACCTTTGATTCTTAGAGAGGAAGTGCCTATACTCATCAAACACCTCATTTCTTAATCTTTTTGAGCGACGAGATTTGATCTTAGGACCACAAATTGGACATGCAAATTTTCCCTTTGTCTAAAGAACTACATATAGATATGGAATATCTATGTCAATTATAATTATATATAAACTATATTAACTAGTTCATAAAATTAAATGCAATTAAAGTGGAACTTAAAAATACAAACCACAAAAATGGGTTAACCCTGGGGCATCGTGTATTGTCTATACAAGCATTGCATGGAATTGAAATTGCCTTTGTCGTATTGGTCTAGATACGTCATACATAATGATGCCATTCCATAACCTCAGTAGCTTGTCTATAAGAGGTTCGATATATACATTCATATCTTTAACTTGGAACTTACCCGATTGATTTGAAGTATATATAAAATCTATAATTATGAGAACCATTAAGATATATTAACCCTTGCACAAGAGTAATATATATATATTAGAAAACAAAATACGACAAATGAGATACCACAACTACATTAAAAATGAAACAGTGGTAGACTCAATATACCTAGAATAAGCATCAAAAACATTATGTGCTCCCTCTTTATTGACAATCATGGAGGAATGTTATTGATGATAACAAAAATAGGCCACACCATGTAAATGGATCTCATCGATGCAAATGGATTAACACCATATGTTGCCAAATATATCCTAAGATTACAGGGTTCTTCTTTAAAGTGAGTCCACTTTTCCTCCATATCTCTAAATGTAGAACCATATGCAGGGATTCAGATAACATCATCTTGACTTTTGTTCATTGCATGGTAATCCATAAATTGCGCTATGTTTCTTCACCTGAACAATCGTTGCAAACATGGAATGATGAGAATATAACGAAGAACCTTGTGAGGCACCTTTTTGGTTACTTGATCTGTTCGATATCTCCTTATATGACATTTCAGACATTCTATTGCAAATTCATGATGATTATAATATATAACATGGTCATCGGGGCATGCATGAATTGCTTCATAATGCATTCCAATCTCTTTCATGATGGAAAATAAATCTCAATATGTGCGAGGTAAAATATTTGATGGCGGTAACAAAAATTCAGATATCAAGCTACATCAAATAAAAATAAAAATAGAGTTAATATAATATATAAATAATATTAACGAAACACATTTCATCTGTATTAATTTGAATTATGAATTAACAATACAATTATTAGAGGAAAAAATATAACCTTTATCACGATCATATATATGTGATGGATTATTTTACATATGTTAACATCGGTGTGATTGATATGTTTGAAATACCATTCATAACCTTCAAGGTCATTATAAACAATATAGCAGAGAGTAGATTTGTTGTGGAGTCTTCATAAAGGTGTTCGTATGCCTTCTCAAGAAGAGGCCCTATGGGATAAAGGCGAAGAGTCTCTTTCACGATCCCCTCCAAATATTTCAAGTTGGGGAGATACGACTCATCTAACACGCGCTCTCTTCCAACTCCGACGTCCAGCTCTTCCTGTGCCCTCTTCAACACGTCTAGGAGTTGTAGCAACGATGCCATTTCCCATTCTGTTGTGCCGACCATCGTATCAATTGCTCTGAGTAGCAAGCTATGCAAAATAAGAGAAATGATCTCGCATACATGAACATTCCCAATTTGACACAATGAAAAACAACAGTCCCCCATGCCATATCATGAGAGAAACAAGCTAAAATTTCCTTTAAAATCGAAAGGAAAAGGGGCACATGCAAAAATGGTGGCCTTGACGATATTATCGTCCCTGCAAAAGTCTTTGCCTTTATCCAATAGATCTATAAGAACATCTATCAGACACTCATCATTCTTCTTCTTAGTATTATTTAAACGGTACTTATCTACACACACACACACACACACACACACATATATATATATATATATATACATACATATATACATATATAC
>LPNX011218524.1:0-14784 GCA_001517045.1 Pseudotsuga menziesii
TATAAAGTGGTCCAAAGGGGGTAATGAGTCTGCAGCGGGACAAGGGAAGGCCATACAATGTGTGATTCACCTAGTGTGGTGAAATCCGCTATAACAGTTACCTTGAACAGTGTTTATTCTTGGTTTCAAGCTCGTTAAAAAATAAAACTGACCTTGAGCAGAGTTCCTTTTTTGTGTCAAGCCCGTTAAAAATGAAACGGATTTTTCCATTGTGTTAAGACTTGTTTTAGGATTATTAATCCTCCCTTGACCATACTATGTATTATATTATTTAGCCTAAATTAGGAACCTTAATTAATTAATTGGGTCCACTAGTATCGTTTGGTCCACTTGGCCTAATGGGGTCACATGTACCAGTTACTAGAGTGTGGGGAACACTACTGGAGGTTAAATTCCACTTACTACATGTGCATGCATTAGTTTGGGAGCCTACTATACAAATACCTACATTTTAGGAGCCACTGGGAGTCCCGGTACCAACTTCCTTCAGTTAGTTGGAGTTGGAACTAGTTAGTCTTAGTTAGCTCCCAGTTAATTTTAGTTAGATCACAATCACTTGGCTAGTGTTGGTTATGCATAATGCATGGATGCATGTGGAGTAGGTGCCTTATCCCACCTACCACACTTAGTGGCACTGAGTTAAATAGCTATCACTAATTGATTGAGTTGTTGGACATCTGGGAGTTGATCTGTTGGACTCTGATATTGATTGCAACACCATGATTTAGATGGTCAGTTAGATATAGTTAGATCCAGTGGACAGATTCGAATTTCTACCTAATTCATTCAAATTATTTTCCTATGTAAACTATTGTAACACCATATTTTATCATGGTGAATGATACTGTAAATTCCTGAGCAATACTCATATGTTTCTTGTGTGGTTTGTTTTGTTCAGTTTGTACCTTCATTCTCCATTTATTGCAATCATAATTTGAACTATATTCTTGAATATATAAATGGAATTCAAATTCTAATATGGTATCAGAGCCTTCTCAGCTAGGTTTCATGCTTGTTTCTCACTGTCGAACATCAGAAGTAGCTGGGTTTCCACAGAAGTCCCTTATGATGATTTGCTAGCTCTAGATTTATTCAGAGCAATGGAGAGGGCATGATGGACTCTGAAAATAAGTTCATATCGAGAGGAAAAACATGATTCTAATAGTTCAAATATGTTTTAGTGTTTTGCAGTGATATTTTACAGGTTCAACTTCATATGGATTCAATATTATCAGTTCCTCTTCTTACTCGATCCACAAAATATTTAGAATGGAAGTTGAAGATGATTGCATATCTGAAGAGACAAGGTCTCTATGAGGTATCTATTGGACTTGGTAAAGAGTATTATAAAGATGAGAATTAATTCCTAAATGATGGTGATAGAGATTTTGGAACAATAGGCATGGCTTTTTGGAAGTCTACAAGCTTGCGCTACCTTATTGAGTCTGCAGAATACCCAAAGGATCTCTGGACAGAACTAGGTAGAACCTTTGGGAAGAACAATGAGGATATTTATAGCAATCTGGGGAGCACATTCAGAACCACAAGAGTTATTTACTCAAAATTCTCAGCCTCTACTCTCTCTGGTGAATTTATTCAAGATGAAGGCAAAGTAGAATCTTCCTCACAATCAATTCGAATTGAAGAAAGTCTCCTTGGAGTGAATCCTTCTCCTGTTGCTCCGGAAGTGTATGAGATCTCTGATATCTCATCTCCTCACATGGCTAATATAGAAGAATACATTCTAATCTATTTTGTTGAAGAAAATCTCTCCTTCCATTCTATGCAAAAATTTTCCAGTGATTCTTCTATAATAAATTATGTGCATAGTTTATCGGTGATTTCTCCAGGAAAGTGTGAGGAATTTGATTTCTTTGTCTTTAGTGATATTGTTGGTGTGAAGATAAGTAATTATTTGGATATTTTGGAAATAATATCAGATTGTAGGATTTATCCATTCACTCTCATTGATCTAGAGCTTCCAACAAATTTCTACATGATTGCATGCACTGATACTCATGGTTTTGAAGAAGGGAAAAATTGTGCATCAGCCATCTTGGTGGAGCACACTCTTGGTTATGATATGGAATTTATTGGATCTGATATGATATTATTTGGATCTGATATGATATTACTTGGTTCTATGGTTCAAGAGCTTTCAGGACTGCTTGTAGTTTTTCTCATCAATTTTGGTGTGAAGAAACAAGTACCAAAAATCTCTTTCAAAGGTTTTGAAGAAGGAGAAAACTATGCATGTACCAGCTCGGTGGAGCACACTCCTAGATATGATATGGAATTTATAGGATATAATATTATATCATTTGGATCTGATATGATATTACTTGGTTCTAGGGTTCAAGAGCTTTCAATACTGCTTGTAGCTGTTCTCATCAATTTTGGTGTGAAGAAATAAGTACCAAAAATCTCTTTCAAAATTTCTATTGGGGATTTGATGTCAGTTTTATCTCATGAGTTTCCTGATATTATATTTTGGAAATAATTTCAATTTTTAGGGGTGACTCAAACACTCTCATTTATCTTGAGCTTCCAGCAAATTCCTACATGATTGCATGCACCAATATTCAGAAATTTGAAGATGGAGAAAATTATGCATCTACCATCTCGGTGGAGAAAACTCTTGGATCTGATATGGAATTTATTGGATATGATATGATATTATTTGGATCTGATATGATATTACTTGGTTCAAGGGTTCATTATCTTTCATTACTACTTGTAGCTATTCTCATCAATTTTGGTGTGAAGAAACAAGTACCGCAAGTCTCCTTCAAAATCGTTGTTGGGGATTTGATTTCATTCCACACTTTTGGATTTGATATGGGCTTATTTGGATCTGATATGATATTTTTTTGATCTGATCTGATACGAATTGGTTCCATATTTCAGGTTCATGAGCTTTCAGTACTACTTGTAGTTGGTTTCATCAATTTTGGTGAGACAAATCAAGTACTGCAAGCCTCCTTCAAAATTGTTGTTGGGGATTTGATTTCACTTCATAGTTTTGGATATGATATGAACCTATTTGTATCTGATTTATTTTCTAATATGATAATATTTGGTTCAGGTTTTAAGATTCAATAGTTTACAGTATTGCTTGTAACAAGTTTCATCAACTTTGGTGTGACAAATCAAGCACCGCAAGTCTTCTTCAATTTTGTTGTTGAGGATTCGATGTTAGTTCTCTCTTATGAGTTTACTGATATTAGATTTTGTGAAATCTTGGTTATTTATGAAGCTATATCAGATTATGGAGCTCAATCATTTTCTCTCCACAGTCCTAGGGCCTCTATACCTACCTTTTTGATCACATGCTCATCTCCTCATAGAACTAGTAAAGTTGGAGACATTTTGCATCTGCATGGACACTTGCTCCTAACACTTGGGGATGATTCTACCTCACATGGTTACATGTTCAAGGCTGAAATATATCAATTTCTTGGGTTTTTCTCACATGGTTCAAATTCTCAAGCACCTTTGCTCTCTCATCAGTTGGTTTCAGCTACTCTACATGGGTCCAATTTTCATCCTGCAGCTGTCTATATTCCTGATTTAGTTGGGCACATTATTCTTCTTCCAAAGAGGAAGATTCCTATAGAAATAATAGCTTTGTTTGGATTCATGGGTTCACTTTAACAGAAGAACAAAGATACTATTGCTGCATAGTAGCAGCAAAAAGTTTCACAAGTTTTTTCAAAATTTGCATTTCTGCTTATTTTGAGGGAGTGGGGGGGTTCCCATGAGGTTTTCCCCTGTTTCCTCAGTTGCATTAAGAAGCATTTTTATTTCTTGTCTTTTATATTGTATTTGGGTGACCTATGGTCTTGTTACCAAGCCCCACAGTTGTCCAAGTTAGGATTCAGGGGGGGTTTTAGGATTATTAATCCTCCCTTGACCATACTGTCTATTAGATTATTTATCCTAACTTAGGAACCTTAATTAATTAATTGGGTCCACTAGTACCATTGGGTCCACTTGTCTTAATGGCCACATGTACCAATTACTATAGTGTGGGGAACACTATTAGAGGTTAAATTCCACTTACCGCGTGTGCATGCATCAGTTTGGGTGCCTTTTAGATGAATCCCTACATTTTAGGAGCCACTAGGAGTCCCGACACCAACCTCCTTCAGTTAGTTGGAGTTGGAACTAGTTAGTCTTAGTTAGCCCCCAATTACTTTTAGTTAGTTGACAATTAGTTAGCTAGCGCTAGTTATGCATGGATGCATGTGGAGTAGGTGCCTTTTCCCACCTACCACACTCAGTTGCACTGAGTTAACTAGCTATCACTGATTGATTTAGTTGTTGGAATCCTAGGAATTGATATGTTGGACTCCGATATTGATTGAGACACCATGATTTATATGGTCAGTTTGATACAGTCATATCTAGTGGATATACTTGAATTGCTACCTAATGCATTCGAATTATTTTCCTATGTAAACTATTGTAACACTGGATTTTATTATTTTGAATGATACTATAAATTCCTGAGCTATACTCATCTCCATCTCCTGTGGATTTTATTATTTTTTTCAGTTTGTATCTTCATTCTCCATTTATTGCAATCATAATTCTGAACTATCTTCTTGAATATTTAAATGGAATTCAAATTCTAATACCTTGAACCTTCATTTCACCTTCCTGTATAACTTGATTCTCTTTCTTCATCTGTTTTTGGTGAACCTTTTCCTAGTAGTAAATGTGAATTTAGTTGGATGACGAATAGAGTAGGAAGACGAAACAAATCCAACCTCTTTACATTATGTTGGAGTTATTCCACTTGATAGTTATACTGGGGGCAAGTACCAACCACTGGACATTATGTTGGGAAATCACCCATCAATGGGAGTCATTTTGAGCATACTTTCTTTAGTTTCGAGCTCGTTAAACCATGAAATTACCTTTTGAGCATATTTTCTCAGTTTCGATCTAATTAAACCATGATATGACCTTTTGAGCATAGTTCTTATTTTGTTCCAAGCTCGTTAAAAATGAAGTAGATACCCTGAGCATTCTTTTAACTGGTCTTCGAGCTCGTTAAAAATAGTAAGATGGTGTTGATCTTACTTTTCATTTTTTGTGCTCTAGTTAAAACATGAAAAGTGGTTTGAGATTACTTTATTGCTTTTTCATGCTTTGGATTCAAACATGAAAAAAGTTCTAAGTGCCTTTTATACCTTCAGTGTGCTCGTTAAAAACTCAGTGAAGAAGTATTGAGTATACTTTTACTATTTTTCAAACTCGTTAAAATTGGATTATGAAAAATTCACCTTAATAGAGTCCTCTTTAAGATCTTTTCAGACTATTTAAATGTGAAAATATTTCCAAGTGAACTTGTCTTCTTCATGCTTGTAAAAGGACCTAAAGAGTTGTCTTCCTGGTGATAGTTTACCCCTTTTTCGAACCAAGGGGAACTACTTACGAAAAAGGTACACTCCATCCAATCATGAGTGGAAGAGTTCTTTAAGGTATTATTTTATACTTTTTTGGGCCTCGGAGACTAAATTTACAAAAAATTCCATTCTAGAGTCTTCTTAGTCATTTCAGACTCTCTATACATGAAACGACATATGATTTTTCTTTCATCAGACTCAAAAAATCAAATGATAAGAGACCCTCTTTTGGGAACAAACCCCTCCTTTCTTAGGTTCGTGAAACATACAAGAATGGAATTATCTCAAGATAAGCTACAATGAGTGCTTGTTACCCTCTTTGAACTCATAAAAGAGAAAAGAGGAACTCACCAATCATGATGGGGAAATTAAGGAAAGGGAAATACTATTTCATTTTTCAAATAAATGGCAGTTACAAGTCACCGTTAAACATGGCGCTTGTATGAATTTCATTTAGTCAATTGGGTATTCAGCTTGCTTTCAAGTCCATCCACTTTCATGATTCATGTCACTCCTTTGAGTCTTTCAAAGAATGCATCGTTTACCATCGCATTATGTCTTGGTATCTGTCTGGTCTAGGTCAATGCTGCCACATCTTTGGTCATGCTGCCCAATGTTCAAAGGAAAATTGAGAGTTTAACTCTGCAAACAAAACAACCTTTGTGTCAATACCTTTTGAGTCAGTCCTATGGTTACATCATACTCAAAATTTGAGAAATTTGTTTCAATTTTTGTGTCATCGATGTGGGGTTCATCATGGCCCTCCTTTGACGAGACTGTTCTTGTCGACATCAGATCATCATCCAGGAATTAGTCTCAGAAATAAAAATATTGTACCTTGAGATCTGTATGCATTAACGACATATTCTCTCACTCTTGACATAGGTTCACTTCATTGACCTTTGATCAAAAGATTCAACTGAGTGTTTGACATCAATGGTGATCTCCCTCGCACATGTTAACGGTTCTCATCATTGACTGGTAATCAAGTGGTTTCTACCATGTTCGACATCAAGACATTGTAATCACATGGATAGAATTGTACATTATGGAAGATGATATGAAGACCTTGGGTACTTTTTAAGAGCTCATTGCTTTCCCCAGGTTGCGATGGAGTATTTTGTATAAGTCCTATCATAGATCCACATTTGTATAGTCGTGGTTGTCCTCAAATTTGCGTCCATTTGACTTAGATATACATTGTATGTCAGGTAGCTATGTACAAGCTTGAGTATTCTTCACATGGACCTATGTTGTATTCTAGTAGCCATGTTTATTCATTTACCTCATGGATCTACCTTGTATTGGTCTACAGCCATGATGAGGAATCATTTGGATATGATTCAAAAATTATTGATGTATTGTAGAAGCCTAGTTGATGATGACCTCTGATCAAGCAATTTCTTGCCTCAAAGTGATAACTTGCTCTTTCAAAGCTCTCACCTATCGTATCCCTCTAGCGTCATTATTTGGGGGTCATTTGGTTACACATAATCTCATCACCATCATGTGTTGAGGCCTAAAACGTCAGCAGTTTCCCTCAATTCCCAAAATGTGAATTTGGACATTTGCCCAGACTCCTATTTTCCATCTTTGACTCCAGCATGGCCTTTACCATTAATGCAAAAGGAGTTACCCTCTTCAGTAATGCCCATTGTCTCTTGGCAATAAGTGGTGCCACCACCTATGCCCCTTAATCAAAGAGCGGTTCCACCCTAGTAATGCTCTGTCTACATGCAAGAAAAGTGGTGCTCGAGTTTAAAAGAAGCCAAAGAGAATATTCATGAAGCTTCTTGAAGGAATACTTTGTGGAACCCTCATCCCTACTCTTGTGTACCACCTGGACTCGAGATCCCCCATAGTAGGATCTCCCTTCCACCTCACCCACCATTTTCTCAACCATCCCTATCCTCCTAAGGCCTATAAAACCTAGCTCATACCCCATGGTTGAGAGAGAGAAAATTTATGCTGGTGCATTGAGGTTCTGGCCAAATCTAGGGTGAGCATAGAAGGAGCATGTTGGATATTTTGAGGAAAAGGAATGGCATGTGAAGGAGCATCACAACACTAAGGATGGTTGTAAGCTTTCTTCTTCATTTTTAATGCAAAGATGCTTCCTTTCTTGTAAAATGTATTATGTTGCAATCATTCATTTTACTATTGGATTCCTTAGTCACTAATATAGAACTGTAGACTATGCTCTGGTACCTTTTCTCTTGCTTGTTTGTTTAATGTGTTTGTGCAGATACATCCATGGAGATTCATCACCATAGGAGACATATACATCACACTACATAATATCCAAAGGATTCATTCCAGATATATACAAGCTCTAGGAGAAGCCTTCCATCCTTGTTATCACTCATTTGTTCTAGATACGAACCATTCAGAACTAGAGAAACAACTCTTGTCAGCAAGAGCTGCGATATTTCTAACAACAAAGAACCTACCCTAGATTGTACAGATTATAGGGTAGAGTTCAATGGTGCAAAGGATTACTCGACTTTGACTAACAACAATAAACGATGAAAATGATAACATTTTTTTTCCAGATATAAGGCTACTAACTAATGCAAAACAAGAACAAAAAATACCTTTCTTTTGAAGTTGGGTCACTGTAGCCTTCTGAAAAAAAATTCTCGCAGCTCCACGGTTTGGGTCTCCAATCTACTCCACTAGTGGTTTTCAAATAGGGGGAATGGATCCAAATGGGTATGTAGCAAGCTCAAGATACACCGTGTGAAATGGTATGGCACAATATCAAGATAATGGCGAAAAGTAATGACATGTAATGTAAATTGTTTCTAGAATGGCAAAAAAGTGTGACTAAAAGTGTTTTTAGGGAGTCCTCTCTAGTCTCTCCACCATTGTCACCTTTTTCCAATGGATTACTAATGATGCAGGGGCAGGGTGGAGGATTTAGATCCACCCTCTCACAAGTAGATATGGCAGAGGAGTATGACATTGGATTCACTGTGGTTGGACGTGGAGAGGTTTCTAGAGGGGGTCACTGACGATGGGTGGAAGTACCTTGATGACGATCTAATCACCGCATGTTATAGGGATCCCCCAGAGTGTATCTCTCTCATGAGGAGAATTGCAATTTATTGTGAGTATGTCAGAGCGACAGATAGGGTGATGTGTCGATGGAGGAGGAGAGCTACGATGAGTAGGAGGATTCATACGAGGACACAGAGTCAGAGAAGGATGACTCGGACTAGCAGCTTATGATTCTGCCCCCAATGCGTTTAAGCATGGGGAGTTTTGTATGATATGTATGATCAAAAGAGAAATCATGTGGAGCTTCTCATTTTGTACTGAACATGACATTTATGATATATATGCACATGGATGCACCATTTTATATTTTAATGGTTTTTTATGAGTCTATGTATGTGATGATGCCTATATCATGTATATGACATATGTATGCATGACTATATGATGATGCATGATGCTTTGCATTTCCTATATGCGATGATTGATGTGCCACTCTAGAACTTCATTAGCCATTTGGTCCGCTACACTATTGAGACTTCTTGGAACATGTATATATGAAATGGATTCAAAATGTCTAACAAGGTGCCCAGTGTGAAGTAAATTTATAAAGAGGCAAGGATCGCATACCCAGTAGTAGTTATTCAACTGGGAGACAAGCAGCTGGGATTCTAAGAAAACATCAAGGCGATGAATACCCAAGTGAAGGGAGGTGGTTAGGAGACCGGTGACACCATTGTACTTAGCCTAGTTGTTGGTATCAACATCAAAACACATTCCATTGATATGGATCAACTAATGTGACGGGTAATAAATGACCCACGAAGTTGAGGCGAGATTAGGAGACCATCTGCTTGCTCCATCAGCGAAACCAACATAGCAAGGTGAGGTAGGATCCATCTGAAGAAACCAAGGAAAATAAATGTGATAATAATGGAAAAAATGATTCAAAACAAGAAATAAAAACTATGGATATTTATCCCAATCTTAAAACAGTTGAACTCACAAAATTGCTTGAAAATATGCAAGAAACACTCAAGAAGGAGACTGAATATGTGATAATCCACAAACTGTTGATGATATTAATTTAAACCATCCATAATTAAATAAATGTAGGTTTATCATACATTAGATACTCCAAGTATTCTAAAGAATTAGTTTTCTATTCATATCAGTACAGAAGCAGGCTTACTAAACTAGTCAAAATCCCCCATAGGTGCATAAAGAACTTTCCAAATCAATCAAGATGCTCACCAATTTTATAATGAGTATGTAAATACCATAAGATATGGAAATTTTAATTTATCATTCTTTTATATGAGGAAAATAATGGAGGTGAGTTGGTGCAAAAAAACAAGGTAGTCTACCTTAAAACTAGCTTTAGCTTTTGCCTTAGTACTGCAAAAAAAGATGCAAACTCTAGATAAGGAAGTAATGTGTAGTTTCTATTTTGGAAAGTTTGTGGGTTGGAATAATTTTATCTATAATTTTTATAACTTGCTCCATGGGGCAGTTTTTTTCAATTTTGACCTCAAAAATGGAACTGGGTTCAAACTAGCTAGTGTAGGACCTAGGAATTAATAATAAAAAAAATTAGTTTATCCTAAGTCTTGGGATGGGTTTTGATTATTCCAACACCACCTATTAATACTAAATTTAAGTAAAATAATATAAAAATGTCGGATATATAGGGCATAGAAACAAGTCTTATCCACCCTTTACATACTGCTTGTCCATAGAAAATAAGGAAAGAGGGAAAACCACAAGCAAGAAAATCCTCCCTCAAAGATGGACATGAAAAAAACTGTATGGAATATGGCCTTCAATAAGTATTCACCACATGATAATATATCCCAAGTAAAATATTAATATTGCTATAATTCCTCTCTGAAAATATCTTGGTGAATATGTATGCAACTTGCTCAGATGATGTGCAATATTGCAGATCAATGACCCCATCATGCACAAGTCCTCTGATGTAGTGCATATTGATATCGAGGTGTTTGGTTTGATACATCAATAATGGACTAGTTGATATTTTAATGGTACTCTTGTTGTCACAATAGATGACTGTATATGTATCTAACTCAATCCCAAACTCTTTAAGTATTCCCTGCAACCACAAATATTGAGTAGTTGCATTCAAAGCTCCTTTGTACTCTGCCTCTATAGATGAAAGTGAAATTGCACTTTGTTTCTTAATTGAACAATTTATTGTTCCATATTCAATTATAAACACATATCCATAATTTTATTTCCTATCAGTGTTTTCACTTTCCCAATGAGAGTCAATAAAACCAACTAACTCTAGGATAGATTGTGCAACATAGTGAATCCCATGAGTTTTTGTTCCTTGTAAAAAGTTTAGGATTCTTTTTGTTTCCCTCCAATGGATGTCATGAGGTTTATCCATGTGTTTGGAAGCCTCACTCACTGCATAAAAGATATCATGTCAAGTTATGAGTCAAATAGAGAAGACAACCAACCAGTTTCCTATACATGGTGTTGTTTTCCAATGGATTTGATTGTGCTTCTTCAAGCTTAACTCCTGAAAGAAAAAGAGTCTTTCTTGGCTTGAAATACTTCATTCTCAACTTCTTCATCATATCTAAAGCATACTTGGGCTGATGTACCTTGATTCCAATATTTGATTGAGAAATATCAAGCCCCAAAAGTTGGCTTAACAATCCCAAATCAATCATCGAGAAGGCATGGTTCATTGCACTCTTCAAAGAGGAAATTTATTTCTTGGAACTTCTTGTGATTAGAAGGTCATACACCTAAAATAAAATGATGATTAAATAACCAAGAATCATATTCAAATATAAATTTGGATCATACTTACATCTACAATAGTTTAGTGATAAAAAAAATCCATCAGTCTTGGCATACCAAGATCTAGGAGCTCGTTTTAGCCCATACAATGATTTCTTCAACCTACACACAAGATATGGATTACTCACACAACATTATGTCTTCTTCATATATATTTCTTCTTTCATATTGTTAGAATAATCCTTCGGGATTAGTGTAAATAAATAATAAATAGTAATATGATTAGATAGGAAGCCAAACAGGCTGAGCGGAAGGTGAAACCCAACCGCCATGTACTTTGTATAAATATAGGCATTTGCATTGGAAATGGATATAGAATCGGGAGTTATTACCGTCAAGTGGTATCAGAGCAGGGCTGTCTGCCATAACTCCTGGCTTCCATTCTGCTTGCCAGTCCATTGCCAGACTGCTCCATTAGTCTGCCAGTGGAGTCGCATGCAATGTATGCGTTACTCCATCTGCCTGCGTTTATTCTCTGCAATTTTTTTTTGAATTACCTAACCCTAATTTCTCAGGTGAATGAATCGCCCTCCTCATTTTGCATGTTGAGTTTGAGGCTGCGTTAATATTGCAGTAAGACTGCGTTGAGAAACAATACCAACGTTATGAAGACTGAGATATCAGACTGAAAATAAAGTCTGTGTGAAATAATAATTTGTTGTGAGAGCTGCGACCCATGTTTTGAAGCTCTAAAACGTCCACGCCTGGTTATCTATGTGAATTTTGATCTATCTGATATATTTGATATAAACCATCACGGAAGATTGTCTAGGTCACTATTTCTTTGTCGGCCGGCCTGTCATTGTTGCTTCAGCGTTATTCCTTGCTTCCATGGACTGCATATTCATATTATTCAGCATCTCAGAATTCAGAGTATAACCACTACTTCCAATAGTTTGTTCACATTACCCTCTATGAATTTGAATTATTTGTGTTATATCTGTGATATCTCACCACTGCGTTTATGCTGAGACTACAGCCTTGCTGAAGACTGCGTTAAACCCTAGATTTTTGCGTGGAGACTGTGTGGAGAAACCATCCTGTGTGAAGACCAGCGTATGGTTACTGCATGTATCTTGGTGTGAAGACTAGCGTGGAGAATGCTGGTATATTAAATACTGAAGCGTTGAAGATTGAATGGTGAACCGGACGTGAAAGCTGTGCGTTGAAGAATGGTGCTTGCGTTGAGGCCAGGGTGGAAACCCTAATTTTTGAGGGTGCGTGGAGCTACGTATTGAAGATATTCTAAAGGCTACAATGTGAAGACTATAAGACTGCTGCATGATATCTCTACTGCACCATAACCTGCTCGTGGAGAGAGACTGCGATGTCCCTTTGAGAACTGCCTGAATGTGACCGTTGGAAAACCTAAGTTTTCCCTAGTTTTGTGCGTGGAGACTTGAAGACTGTTCTGATAAATAAATGGCATGGGAAATGTATGATTATTCAAAATTGTGCCCTCGTTCATGATCCAGCTCGTCTAGCCTGAAGATTGGCTGCATGATATGTGACCTCTTGATGTTGGATATTACTGTCTTGATGTTGTGAATCCTTTACCGGTGAAGATTCATTCCACTAAGTGGAGCTGCGACCTGCTACCCATTGAATGCTGGAGAACATTATTGCTGCGACTGATCGTTAGAGACTGCATATACCTCTCTTCATCGTAGAATAAGGTGGTGATGTCTTCAAGTGCTTCTTCTACAGGTCTTCTGACTGTAAAGGCGTTTTGACGATTTCTAGGACTAATCTGAACATTTGGATCATTGGCACGAATCTTGGCCAAGCACTTTCCAATTAATATGTTGCTTATATTTATAGAACCAACATATTAACTTGCAGGAGGAATTTGACACTTACGATCCCAAGGCACATTGGTTTTTGATGCTGCTGTTCCTTAACAAGAGGTCGAAAATCATAGAAATTGTTGCAACACGTGATATTGTTTTTGCTTGACCCAATCTGGTGTTTGTGCAGAGAGGCCAAAATTTAAAAAAAAAAAAAAAAATATGTTACCTGAATATAAGCCCAGATGAAGCGATACACAGCCTCTTTTACAATAATAATAATGATTCTCTTATCACAATGTCAGTATATGCATCTTGTATGAGTTCATGCTTTGTCATTGTTGAGGTCTCACTGCTGCTGAAGACTGCGTTGTATGCTGAAGACTGCCTTGAAGACTGTGTTTGAAGACTGTGTTTTATGCTGAAGAATATCATCTCTCTAGTAACTGATATATTTTGATATATTTTGTATTGACTGTATTGTAAAAAGTGCAGAGACTCAGACCTGCATTGTGTAGAATAGTGCACAGAATTTATATATTGAAATTAAATATAGAGCAGCTGCAAGATTGTTTTGATAGGACTGTAGAATTATTTGCAGAATCATATTGTAATCTGTAAAGGAGCAGGAATCAAAACCTGCATCCCATATATTTTTTCTAAAGCATTCTGCAAGTTATATTTTTCAGATTAGAGATGCACTCTTTGGCATCTAGTATTGGTATTGCCCTTGCCGGCAAAGACCAATCCAAAGACCCTTCCAAGGGAGATTGCGGCAAAGAGAGAGGCAGAAGAAGAAGAAATTTCAGAGGCAGAGGGTGCAGAAGCAAAAGATCATATTTGCAGTGCAAGCGTTGCGGAAAGACTGGGCACACATCAGATCAGTGTTGGGCTTCATGGGATTCCATCAAAGATAAGCACAACCAGAAGAAAGATGACCAAGATGCTAGTAAATCTTTTGATTCTTGTATTGTTGCACATTGTAATCTTGGATTTAATGAATTAACTTCTCTTTCATCATATAAAGATTGTTGGCTGCTTGATACTGGTGCAACATCACACATGACATTTAGAAAAGACTGTTTTGAAGAACTGAATGAAACAATAGACGGCATAGTTTACTTTGCAGATAAGTCAAATATTAAACCAAAGGGAATGGGCACCATTCGACTGAAGATGCCTGGATTCCCTGATTTCTTGTTGAAGAACGTTCTCTATCTTCCTAAAATGCAGAGAAGCCTGCTGTCCATGGTGGAAATTCAACAGCAAGGCCATTCCATCCACATGTTTGATGGAATCGTTGAAATAAGAAAGTCCTCTGACAACCAAGTCATCATGACTGGATACGAAGATGGAAAGCTGCTGAAGCTCAAGGGTTCATCCACAAGATTTCAGAACTATGCCTACCTCTCTCAACATGGAGAAGGTAATATGTCATCTAGCTCATTGTGGCATGCAAGGTTTGGTCATCTAAATTATAACAGTCTTCGCTTGTTGAAAAAGAATGGTGTATTTGGCTTTCCCACCATTCCTAAAGAGAAGGAAAAATGTGATGCATGTATATTAGGGAAACATAGTAAGCTGCCATTCCATGAGTCTAATTTCAGAGCAAGTAGGAAATTAGAACTAGTGCATTCTGATTTGTGTGGTTCAATGCCAACTCCTTCAGCAAATGGGAACAAGTACTTTATGACATTTGTTGATGACTACTCACGAATGTGCTGGATTTAATGTTTAAAGACAAAGTCAGA
>LPNX011218524.1:16220-109348 GCA_001517045.1 Pseudotsuga menziesii
GTCACATATCACCATGTATAAAGGCACTCTTCACATCCATGTGATGTACCTCCCACTACTTGGAAGCTGTAATGTCCAAAACTAGTCTTATGGAGTCCATCTTTGCAACTGGTGCAAGGGTATCGCTGTAGTAAATGCCTTGGAATTGGGAGAATCCATTGGCCACTAAAATTTCCTTATACTTCAGAGGAAAAAAATCATCAGAAAATTTAGTTTTGAAAACACACTTACAGTTGACTATCTTTCTCTGTGGGGGAGAATGACTAGATCCCATGTGTCAATATTTTGGAGCGAAAGAAATTACTCCTTCATGGTTGTTTGAAATATTGGATCTTCACATGCATATTAATATGTATGTGGATCATATTCAATAATTATAAAACACTTATCAGCAAAGAAATGATCTTTGACAGAAAGGGTACTTTCGAACTGGGATCTAGTCCTCCTAGAATCTCTAGGACCCCAGCTAGTTCCCCATCTTCTTGGATGGCCTTTGTTTCCAAATTTGGAATTGTGGGGATGTTTGGGTATGCAATTAAATCATAATTATCATGTTAGAATCATAAATTTCATTATTTCCTTCAGTTACAACCAAAGGTGGAGGAGGTAAGGAGGACTCTCCAATTTATGTTGCTACCATAAGCTCTTCTTCGAACTGAACACTCCTTTCAATGAAGTATTTTTGAGTTATCATGTTGATCATATTGAACCCTTTGGAATATTCAGAATACCTAACAAATAGGAACTCTTTTCTTTTGGGTTCCAATTCCCTCCTTTTATCTAATGGAACTCTATCTCGTGCTCTTGAGCCAAAAATCTTAAAATGAGACACATATGGTTTGTGTCCACTCCAAGATTTGAAAGGAGTAAATCCATCAAGATTCTTGTGAGGAACCCTATTCTGGATGCAGGATGCACATTTTATAGCTCCATTCCAAAATTTTGGTGGCAATGTCTTAGAATCAAACATACAAGTAGCCATCTCCTTGAAACTTATATTCTTCCTCGCAGCCACACCATTCTGCTGAGATGTGTAGGAAATAGATTGATGCATCTAGATACTTGAATCTTCACAATAGTTAATGAACTCATACTTGACATATTCACCACCATTATCATATATGAGGATCTTGGTTTTCCTCCCATACTGGTTCTCAACCAAGGCCTTGAAAACCTTGAAGTCGTTAAAATCTTCAGACTTGAGCTTAAGGAAGTAAATCCAACAATACTTGGAAAATTCATATATGAAGGTAAGAACATACTTGGCTTGACTCATGGACATATGAGGGAAAGGACCAAAAATGTCACTATGGAAGAAGATAGGGATCTGTGCTTGTGAGGTTAACTTCCTGCCACCAAACCTTTCAACAAAGTAAGTTGCAACACTTGTCCAGGTCTGCAGTTTTGTCTGATGGGTGTCCCACCATCTAGCTGCCTGACCTGTGAAGGTTTCTACTAAGCTCTGTAGTCGGCCATGTTCTCCAATGTTTTTAGACACTTGTTCGACATGCATGACTGGGGATTCCCTCTCCTTATACCTAGGTTGTTGCCTGGTGTTTTCGCTGGTCGGTTGTAAGGTAGGGTGTTCTCTTATTTTTTTCTCAAAAATCTTGGGGATAATTGAGACTATAAAGCACTGTCGGGTGGGTTTTTTCTATACTTTTTGGATAGTCCAGCACCCTCTTGCTTGTGTTTCATAGTTTTCTATCTCCCAGTCATATAGTTCGGCATCTGAATTATAACCAACTGAGTCTTGGTTACCTAAGTGAAGTTCCCCATAGATGTTTGGTTCAGTATAGTCAGTATTATGGTGGATTTGGTATAGCTGTCTAACATCAACCTCCTCATCAATAGGTTCTATCCAAGGATTTCCTTGGGAAGGGTTAATGGGTACAATAACTTTTTGGCCATTACCTTTTAGCTTGATCCTTTCTTTATCTAAGGAGATAGAGGCTTTCATCTTTCGACCCCAAGGTCGACCGACAAGGGCTGGGAAGGAGCTAGATCCTTCCTTTGGGTCAATAATTTCAAAGTGAACCTTAGTTGATATGCCTTTAATGGTTGTGTCTACATTTTTCCAAACCCCAATGGGTTCAATGAGACCTTGGTCAGCCAGTTTTAGGTAGATGCCTGACTCATAGAGTCGAGGTTTTCCCATTTGTTCCCACGTATCCTTGGTCATAATATTTACGTGGGACCCAAAATCCAGAACGACTTGTTGGACGTGGTATCCTTCAATTTCTAGGTCGACTAGTGGGTCGACATCGTTTTTGTCTTTCTGATTTAAACTACAAATGTTCTTAGTTTGTTTCTTAGGGTTAGTGGTTTTAATTTGATGCAGTAATTCGATGCACTGACCTACAGATTCGTCTGTTTGAATGAGCTGGGTTAATTGCTGGTTCGATCTAAGTCGACTGTTACTAATGTCTTCTTGCTGTGCAATGTTTTGGAATATGTGTGTGGCTTCTTGATATGTCTGTTGTTCCTTGCTAGGGTCAGGGTATGCATTTGTGGTTTTGATTTTGCTAATCTGAGGGTTATCAGGACCAGTTTTGGTGCTTTGTCGAGTGACAATGTGCAAGTTCTTAGTAGTTATTACATCATTCTTCTGGACACAAGACAAGACATTAACATTCTTTTTATTACTGATTTTTTCCAACATGGTAGGACAATCCTCGAAGGAGTGATCGCCCACCCCACAGTGTGTACAAAATTTGGGGTCAGTTCTGTCCTTGTACGGACAGTCTGCGCATCTGTGCCCTTCTTTGTAACAAATAAAGCATTGGGTGGGTCGATGACTTCTTATTTCGCGATTCCCAACAAATCGACCGGTTCTTCCAAACCCTTGTCGTCGATTGTCATGTCGGCTTTCGTATCGTTGGCCGTCATTGCGTTGCCCGTTCTGGTTATTGTTATTGTTTTGCTCCGTGTTCTGCGCGACTGCATTTGTCTGGTAAACGGCCTGGTAGTTCTGTCTATTTTTCAGGTTAAGATGGCAGTCGGCCGTGTTGTGATTTGTAGTTTCGCAGATAGCACACCAGGAAGCCTTTCCATTCTTCATATTATAAGGACAGTCGGCGGTATAATGGTCTCCACGTTCCTGGCAAATGTCACAAAATGCCTTTGTTTGTACAAAACGGACATCTTGTCGGCTGAATTGTTGTCGACAATTATCTTTGGAATGACTGGTTGTTGAACAGTTAGTGCACCAGACTTCTTGGTTCTTCAGAGTCAGCTCTTTCAAGGACTTCTGCACGTTTTCCAGCTGTTCCTCCAAACGGTGGTCGGTCTGATATGCAGGTATGTCTTCATCCATCTCGACCTGCAGAGCTTTTGTCAGTGCATCTTCATACGACTTGAAAGTTTCCAGACTGATGTGTCGGCGAACCTTCTGTGAGAGTCCTGCAAGGAACCATTGAATCAGTAATTGTTCATCAATAGTATAATCTAACTGGCTCAATAGATCCTTCCATCGTTTATCGTAGTCGCGAACTGTTTCGCCTGGCTTCTGGGATGTTGTTTTCAGCTTCTTGGCGGCCAGGTGTTTGGCATCTGGGGTCTTAAAAAATGATAGGAATTGCGCTTTTATCTTGGCTTTTGTTGCTCTGGGATGCCGTTCAGAAAATGTCATATACCATGTTAGAGCTCTTTTCCTTAGGGCTCCTGCGAACTGGGCCATCTGGCGTTCTTCTTCTGTGACCTTGTTGGCCTCCCATATCGACTCACAGACGAACCAATGTCGTCTGGGGTCTTCGTCGCCCTCATAAAGGGGAATCTGAGCAGATCCGTGACCCATGTCAGAGTCACTATCACTACTTTCTGAAGTTGGCGGGGTGGGAGGTGTGGGTGGGGGTGAAAGAGGTGGGGTCGATGATATAGTCGAACCTGTAGGGGTGACGATGGGGTTTTGGTCAACGAAACTTGTGCCTCCGTCGGTGGTTGATTCTTTCTCGCGGTACAGTGGATTGGTGATAATTTGTCTTCTTGATGACCCACTGTCACTTTGCGTGCTTAGGTATGACTCGTGGTTATCTTCGAAAGTTGTATGTGGCAGGGGGGGTGCTCCTTCATGTGTCGGCAGGAGCAAGTGGATACTACGAAAGGAGGGTTCCGTTTGAAAGGTTACCCAGTTCCCTTCGACCGGTCGGCGTATAACAAGGTGTCGTCCTGGGTACGGTTCATCGCCTAGTCGACTCCAGAGTGTGATGTCACCAGCTCTCAGTCGGAGGTCGTCTTCAATAATAGTCTGTATTATGGTATGGGAATTGGTGGGGGACATGGTTACTTCATCAGGGGTCACTATTTGGAGAGCTTCTTGCTGCTTTATCCACACTTCCTCTACCTTAGGGGCCGTTTCTTTGTCTACGCCTTCTTCGTGTCAGTCATGACCCGACTCTGGCAGATTCTCATCTCGGTCAGTCTCCCTAGGGTTTTGTTCTCGACGCCGCTCGTCGGCTTGTTCACGTCTGGCTTCCCTTCTTTGTTGTCGTTCGTCCCTCTCGATTCTTTTAATGTCCGACATACTTTCATACAATACTGTCAATTCCTCTTCGGTCGACTGTTCATTACTGGCTTAAGTCTGGTCGACTGGTATCCACTATGCTCCTTCTCCGACACACGACCAACTACCCCCCCATAGCCTACCCGACGCTTTTTAGGAAGCTCGGATAATGCTATCTATTTGCTCAGGAAGTATTCCCACTCCCTTTCAGCAATGAATTTTTCCCACTGCTGCTGTTTCTCTGCCCAGTTAGTATTTGATGGCCGTTCGCGTAGTAGAGGTCGAGCTTCGACAATATGGCCTGCTCCTCTTTCGATTAAGAACTTGAACAGTAAAGTCGGCAAGGAACACAAGAATTGATCAGTAAATTCTGTGAAAAATTTCTGTCGAACAGTTTCCACAGAAGTCCTGTCTTCGACTGCTTGTTCCTCACAGAAGTCGTCGGCTATCTTTTCGAACCACTCCGATAGATTCATACGTCCTCCTTGGATCAGTTTCTGGAGTAACTGTTCTTCTTTAGTCTTGTCCGGTTTTCTCATCCAAAAGCTTCTTCAGCAAGTGTGGCACGGATTCGACAAACTTTTCGTGAGTGTTAGTGAAAAATCTGGCTTTTACTTCTGCGACTGTCAATCTGTTCCTTCTTGCGTAATTTTGTAGATAATTAGCAATTTTTCGCTCCCACCAGTCCTTTATCTCCTGCTCTGGTATCATATGTGAGCATATATTCCAGTTATGTACTACCGGCAACGGAACCAATGTTGTAATCTCATAGATCACATAAGGCTCCCAATAATACATACAAAAATATACAGAAATATACACAGATACAAGAGACAAGAACAGATAGGATAAACAGATTATATTATTCTCAATAGATCGTACAAAGCCAAGAACTGAACGGGGTTCTTGTGAGGCTCAACAGCCTAATATATACAGGTTACAAACAGTTACAAGATAACTACCTATCGGTTCGGTGAACCGACACAACTATTAGTTAGCAGTCTTAATTACTGTGTTTACTCAGCCGACCGACTAGGTCGGTCCATCGACTTAGTCGGTTGATCGACTAAGTCGGTCTTCTTTCAAGTCGACTTACGTCGACCTGCTCCTTCTACAGGGGTCTAGAAAAAGGATCTCAAACACTTAAAAGGATTGAAAAATTGTAGGTCGTACCTGTCAGCAGAACAGGTGCGATTGAGGACGCACAAAAATGTGGAATAGTCACGATTGGGGCAGAAAAATTATCGAAAGACTAAGGTCTCACAAAATAGGGGTTTATGCATGACAGATCACACAAAACAGGGTCACAGTAGCAACCGGGGTCGCTCTGAGAGTCGAGACAAGTGCGATTTGGATTTCTGGTACATGTCACACTTATCGGGGAAAAAGGAGCGACCTAGGTCTTGCTTATTGGGTGAAATGGTGTGATTGGGTCGCAGCTTTTTGTTGAATAAGTGCGATTCAAGTGGAACTGAGTTTTTTTGGAAAAAAGGGTTGTCGGCTTAAGCTAGGGGGTAGGAACTGAGGCAAGACTGGTTTGGATCTATCACGAGGGGATCAAATCTGTGACAGATGAAGGTACCCAAGAAGAACAAACCAATTGACACACCTGCAAAAATAAAGATCTGGAAGGATTGACTAAGTGGAGTCACCAAAACTGTAGTGGGGATTTCTCCCCTACTACATGCAAAGGCACCTACCCTATATCACCCAAATCATAGGGTAGAGTTCAATGGTGCAAAGGATTACTTGACTTTGACTAACAATAATAAACGATGGCAATAATAACAATATTTTTTCTAGATATATTCTACCAACTAATGCAAAACAAGAACAAAAAATACCTTTCTTTTGAAGTTGGGCCACTGTATCCTTTTGAGCAAATGGTCCCACGGCTCCATGATTTGGGTCTCCAGTCTACTCCACTAGTGGTTGTCAAATAGAGGAAATGGATCCAAATGGGTATGGAGTAAGCTCAACATACACCATGGGAAATGGTATGGAAAAATATGGAGATAATGGCGAAAAGTAATGACATGTGATGTAAAGTGTTTCAAGAATGGCCAAAATGTGTGATTAAAAATGTTTTTGGGAGACCTTCATAATGTATTTATAGGATGGTCCAAGGTTTTTTGACCCATACTATTTTATTGTGCATGATATTTATCTACGGTTTTTGACCCAGTCTCATTTTTAGGGGTTTTGGGTCCTTTTTAGATAGAGTGGGGATAAATCACAATAAATGCTCAACTTCCCTTCATTTATGGGGAAGGAATAATAATGTTTTGGACCATATTTGGTGTGAGAATATGATGTATGACTATGGTTTAGACCATGGAGAGCTCGGGGGACATTTTTTGGTGTTAACAGAAAGAAGGCACTCGGCAATTTCTAAGACATTGTGGAATGAAAAAATCTGTAATCTTTGTGACACAAAGAGGGTTGAAGATGAAATCACTTTCTCCATTTGCTACAATATTGACCTTTCTAATATTTTAACTCATCTTAACTATGGTCATTTAGGAATGCTTCTCTTAAAAATTGGACAATTTGGAGAGGACAACTATTTTATTTTTTTGGATTCAGATATTTTTATTTTGCAAAATGAAAATTTAATTGTGTTTTAATCATGATTTTGATAGAAATCATGCCAAAAAATCTGCCTATTTTACTTAAATCATCAAATTTTTAAACTACACACTAATAATTATTATCATACTTTAAAACTAAAATAAAACCAAAATTTATATAGTACAACTCTAATTTATAAATTATAAATTTTATAATATATAAAACATTCACCTAAACACCTCTCACTATCACTATAGTCTAGTACTCATAAAATTTAAATACTATTATATCTATTAAATAAATTTATTATAATTAAATATATCATATTTAAATCTAAATTAAATAGTTAAAAAAGTGTAATTATCTGCATCCATATTCAATATTTATGTAAAAATATCCACATTTCTTTATTTATAAATCTTAACTCATTTATGTGATAAATATTTATAAACCATGTTTTACTAATAATATTCCAATGATTACTTGATAATAAGATCCTATCCATATTCGTCCCTGAATGTCTCGAAGTATAATAACTAGAATCTTTCTACTCTGTTTAACCAACATCCTTATTCAATTCTATGCATCATTAAAAACTAATTTAGAAAATTAGCATAGAATCGAATACGTCATATCATACGTAAAAAGTAAAAAATTCTTTAGGCAATGGCCCGGAGTCCGGACTCTCGGAGTCATCTAGAAGCCTGAAATGTTTACATTTCCACGCACGAGCCGTTGCCTGAAACGTTGAATCCACGCACGAGCAGTTGCTTTAAAGTCGCATCTAATCCCCTCTAACTACGACGGCTTTCTTTTTCGTTGTTCTGTGATTGCAAGGACTAGGACTAGGCCACATGAAGATGGAGAAAGTGTTTCATATGAACGCCGGCCTTGGAGACTCCAGCTATGCTCAAAATTCCGCTTTCTTACAGGTCTGCTTTTCAATTTCAATCGATATCGATACCATTTTCTTGTTAGTTATGCGCTCGATTTAAATTTGTTATATATTGTATGGCAATGCAATTCTGCAGAAGAGCGTCTTAGAAATTGTAGAGCCTGTGTTGGAGGAAGCAATTTTATCTATGAAGATACCAGTGGAATGCAATAAATTTTGCATTGCAGATCTTGGTTGTTCGTCTGGCCCCAATGCCTTCTTCGCCGCGGAAAATATCACGAAGACCGTCAAAGCCAAATATCTATCTGCGGGCATAACTCATGTTCCGCAGTGCCAAGTATTCTTTAACGATCTTCCAGCTTCTGATTTTAATTCACTCTTTAGAATTTTGCCTTCTTTTTCTGCAAATACTGATCTTCAGAATCAAGAGGGAGTAGCAGAAAGACCATATTTCGCAGCAGGCGTACCGGGTTCGTTCTACGGCAGGCTATTTCCAGACAAGGCTCTCCATTTCGTTCATTCATCTTACAGTCTTCACTGGCTTTCCCAAGTATGACGTTTTCACAAATACATATTGCGTTGATTATAATAGATCTACCTTAGTCCAGAATCTAAGTCAGTTTTCGTGTGATCTTGGTCAGGTTCCTGCTGAGATTTTAGAGAAAAACTCAGAGACATGGAACAAGGGAAAAATCTTCTGTCACGGATCTCAGGTGGTTGGAGAAGCTTATTTCCGTCAATATCAGAAGGATTTCAACTTGTTTCTGAGAACTCGGGCAGAGGAGCTGGTTAGTGGAGCCCGCATGCTTTTGGTCTTTGTCGGTCGAACATCTCGGCATCCAAGCGAGCAGGGTTTCATTGCCTTCGCCTGGGAGGCATTAGGGAGCAGTTTGAATGATTTGGTATCTGAGGTACTAATTACATACATATTACTTCTCTTTCTGGGTTTGATCTTGAATTCAAAGAGTTATTAAAAAGGAGAAGGTCGAATTACTGCATTTTTCTTCAGTTTGAATGGGTTTGATCTTGAATTCTGCAAAGAGTTATTAAAGTTTAATATTGGATGTGCAGGGGTTGATCGAAGAGGAGAAGGTCAATTCGTTCAACATCCCCTTCTATGCTCCATGTCCAGAGGAAGTGAGCAGCGAAGTAGCCAGAGAGGGTTCATTTGAAATACTAAGGTTGGACCTCCTGAGAAAATCAGAGAGATTTACCGAGGAGGAGATGGAAGCCATGACAGGATTTTCAGCTTCCCTAAAGGATGCGTTTGGAAGAAAACTTGCAAAGAATTTGAGAGCAGTGACTCAAAGCCTGATAAAACACCACTTTGGAGAAGAAATAATGGATGCCGTGTTCGAGAAATTCGGAGAAATAATGGGGAAAAGATTGAGTGAACGCATGGAATATGGAAAGAACGGAGGACATCTGGTTATAGTCCTTCAGCGCAAATGAAAACTCTAAATAGTTGCTATTACAACTAATAATGTCTGTTTGACTGGATAAATGTTTGAATTTAGGGCCTTATCACTGTTAGTGTTTTTCATGCTAACTAATAATGTCTGTTTGACTGGATAAATGTTTGAATTTAGGGCCTTATGGATAAATGTTTGAATTTAGGACTTATCAGTGTTTGTGTTTTTCATGCTAAGTTATTGGTAAATTTAAAGCACTGTTTCGCGGACTATATACAAATCCATACACATAGCAAATGTTGGCCCTTTGGCGACAGGTCATCCGTGTCATTAATCAAAATTATATATTTAGATTACTACTTAATTAGACATTAATTTGGTGTCTAATTTGGTGTATGAGTACATTTTTTTTAATTAAACATTAATTTGGTGTATAAGTATATGTTTTTGTTTGTTGACCAAAATATATATTTCAAAAGTTGACATAGTTGAATATAACGTATTCTCTCCAATTTGAACTTAAGCTTTTGATTTTTTTGAGAGGAAACACATGTACCATACTCTCTCTAATTTAAACTTATAACTCATTGGGAAGAAACACGTGTGCTCAAATGTTAGGTCCACTAAAACTATTAGATAGATAAATATATATAATCTCAAAAATGATATATCTAATGTTGGAGTATCAAAATCCTTCCATAATCCTTCCATATTTATATATAGTTTTGATTAAAATAAATATATGTATATTTTATTATGTTAAAATATAATACTTTATTTTTATTTTTTTTATAACAATTGCTATTCAAAATTTTAAAATAAATAAAGTGATCACTTTACATCTAAATTTAAATATAATATAAAAAAATTATGTTTTCTTTATTTGAATGTTGAATAAGTTGAGCTCCATTGTGAATGTTTGTTTTCTATTGGCTAAAAAAACAAGTATTTACTAAGAAATTTAGGAAAATCAAAATGGAAGCAAATTCATAAAAAACAGTTTCTATTGAGTATACTTTTTTAAGATTAGTGATCCACATCTAGTGAGGATCACTAGAACAAACATGTAGACATACTTAACTCTACTACAAGATATCACTTATATATTATCTGGTGAGCAAGAGAACAATGAAGTTCAATATTTCATGCATAAGTAGTCAAACCTACCTTTTCTCACATTGAAACAATTTCAGGGCAATGGCATAATGTATGCTAACATAGGACCAAGACTTAGTTAGCTAACTAAGAGGAGAAAATATAGAAAGAAGACTTTGAAGATCCGGTCATCAGACTATTTACAACGAATGAAAGGATTTAAGTAATTTTATCATAAATGAATTCAAGATCTATCAAATGTGATGTGTTGACATTAGAAGAAGCACTCTTAACACATGTGAAACATGTAAGAATCCACAACATGGAATTATAGTTAATATATGAAGAACTTGAAACAAGCTATGATATGCATGGATAACATGTAGCAAGCCACAAAGAAATGTTAGTCTAGCTAACATAAAATGTTAGCTAATTAATGGTGAATTGGATATAATTTAAGGTTGAAACATAGAAAATGGCATGATATGAGACTAAATATGTAAATTACTATTTCAAGAATGAAATTAAAAACTATCTTCTTGCTTTGATATGATGCCAAATAAAATCTTAAATATTTTGATTGGAGGAAAAAACGATCTCACATTTATAATTCATAAAGATAAAGTGTACTATACAAAATCAATTAAAAACTTAAGATATATGTATAATAAATACTTTATTCCATGTATTTAAAAGATAACAAATCATTTCATAAAATCCATAAAATCCCTTTTACGTGAAAGTAAAACTAATATTGTCCACTCTTGTCTTTTCTATTATATAATTATTATTAAGTATTCTCTTTACTTTCCATTTACTTTCCTTTCATCTTACTTTATAATTAAACAATATGAAACCAAAACTATTATATATCCGCTCATCATATAGACTTTCATGACTTTATATATTTAAAACTTTAAAAGTACGTGTGTTTTTTCACTTTATATATTTAAAACTTTACAAGTAAGTGTGTTTTCTCGTGGATATAAAAAGATCAAAGATTATATGTACATATATTATATTAGATATTTCCTTCGACGTAATTATTTTTGAATGTATATTATGTGTATGTTATCGGTGTGGTGAATGTGATAGAGAATGATTAAACACATTCTACCCACAACCTCTATTATAATAGATTTGCACTACAAACACTTCTAGGTCAAGGTTTTATCTCACCATCAATTGAATCATGAAGCAATCTAAGCTTTCAAGTTAGCTAGATTTCAACCACACATACAATGATTCTCCATTATTTTGATATTGTTTTGATAACCAATGATAAATCACCACATCATCTTTTAAGAAAAAGTCAAAAAGCATAATCATAAATCACAAATATCTTCACCCACACAACAAATCACATGACCCCCGACCCCTCTTTTAAGAAAAAGTCAAAAAGTATAATCACAAGTCACAAATATTTTCACCCACACAACAAATAGTATGCAAGAACTATGAATAAGACCCACCATTGATTTTCACTATACACAAGACAACTTTAAAACTCATCAAATTCTTAGTAAAATCGACCTATCAATAATTCACCAATAATTATAACCTCTATACTAATAACAACACATCCTTGAATTTTGACAACGCTACAATTAATTATCCTTAATTGTAACCTTATCGACATCATATCTTTTACCATGATAATGTGAATGTGGTATCATCTTAAGGAAACACAAGTCATCATCCCTATTTTTTATTAATTTTATATACACTTTATGCAATTTGATAATTCTAACCTTATCAACATCATACCCCTTACCAAGACAATGTGAATGTGCTATCATCTAAGGGGACAAAGGTCATCATCCTTATGTTAAATACACTTTGTGCAATTAGTTATCCACAAATTATTAGGCTAGGGATTGCTTTAGGAGGTAGGGACATGTTAGAGCGCTCAACAACATAGAGGAAGCAACTACGGTGTATTTTACCCTTTCTCTTATTCTTTTCATACTACTGGCTACTAGTAGCAATACAAGTTGTGCTATAATATTTACTTAGATGTTATCATTAATAGAAAGGTGCTTTATAATTTAATTTGGAGATGTTTTTTCATGTTTATGATAACAATAAAATTAATTAAATAAATTTTTTTGGTAACTTAATTTTAATTTTATACAAAAGCTATAAAAATTAAAGTTAACATAGAACTATTTTTTTTAAATTTCCCTTTGAATTCTTTTAGCGATATTTTGTTCCACTTTTCTGGTGGTATCAAGTCCTAGATATTCTTTGGATCAAACTCTTGTAAATACCTTTTCACAGAGAAGTTATTGAGCATGCTTTCACAACCTTCTGATTTTTTCATCTTTCTTTTCAATTCTCCCCTTTACTCATCTTTTTGCCACTTCTCTTTGTTATTCTTTTCTTGTTTTAATTTCTAAACTTCTTTAATGAGTAATCCATTAAGGTATTATAAGAATAATTCTTCAAATACTTCTCAAGTGGAATTTTATCTAATACATTCATTAAGACTATTCCACCACTTAAAATATTCACCATCAATATAACAACTCGATGCAAAAGAACTTATAGCATATTCCTTTGCTATCCTTGACCATTTCTTAAGCTCAATTCTATATTCAAGTCCTTTAAAATTAGGTATTGTAATGAACTCTTGTTTGGGATTCAACAAAAATGAAACTTCCTACCACACTATATAAACAATAACATTGATCCAAATGATTTATGCTCATTTTCCCAGTAAATGCTCTTAGTTTTACACTTTCCAAAAACATCTTAATCACCTCAAATCGAGATTCCAGTCAGAAGTTATGCTAATTTCAAGTTAATATACCCTTTTAAACTTGATTTTGAAATTATCATATTGGTCAATCTTCAACTTGTTAAAAATAATTAGTATACTCGTTTATAGGTGAAATTTTAAAAAATATTGCACTCAAATTTTATCTTAAGGCTCCCACTAGTCAAATTCCATTTGGACCTAGAAAGAAAAAATTATGCTCGTATTACTAAAGCTTATTGTTTTTTCATATTTTAAAGAGAAAACTTGTATGAAAAACCACATAGCCAATACATTACTTCTAATTCTAAAATTTGCATGAAATATTATGGTTTGTATTCTTTTCAACAACATTGGTGGTACTCAATTTGGTGCTCTTTATATCCATATATAATTGTTTTACTAAGAACACTTGTTTGAGATTAGTCCAAATGCCTAAACTCCACATGCCATAACTTTGAAAATATAGCGAACCACAACGTAAAATTTTGACACAAAGTATTCAACTATTAACCTGTAAATTGTTATGGATATCCCATTGGAACAATTCATCACAATATCTCATGTCATATTCTCCAATATCTTATTATGGGATGTTTTACATTAGATTCAATATTTAATGTTACTTCCTTAATGCTAAAATGATAAAAAAAGAACTACAACTAAAATGAAACAAATAAGAAAATACACACCATCCAAACAATGAACACAAGATGTACCTTGGGAAAACCCAACTACAATGTGAGGCCTATGCTCTACTCTTTTCTTCTCATTAACATAATGCAAATACAAAGAAATGGGCACTCACTATGGAATTACCTTGGACTCTATGGAAAATATTGTTTCTACAATATCTACTTCCTATGTTTTATTTAAATATCTGGATCCTAGATGATTTTATCAACTACTTAAAAATATACATAAAATAAGAATGGAATCCTTTCTTTTCCTAGTAGCCAAATATTTAACATGTCCTAATAGTCATCTAGGATTAGGGTTGGGATCATTGCATACCTCAACCCCCAAATAATGTTAGAGTTTTGGAATCTCTAGAATATTCTTGAAAATACATACACGAATATCTCCATATGTGTGAGAAATAGAAGCTAGCATTGCATAAACTTAGTACCATGGTGGCCAACAGAATAGGAAAACATGTGGGAGGTATAAATTTTGCACATGAACTCTAATTAAGGTGATTTTTCAGTATTAGAAAGACCTCAATGTATATATATAATTTAGAATTTGGTATCTAAGATCACAACATTTTAACCCCAAAAATGATTATTTAAGTCCTCAAATGGTCTCCAAAATTGCATGGACCCCAAATCACCAAAGTTGCAACTACCCATAAAATGCACCCTACAAGTCAATACCTCCTCATTTAGATTATACCTCCCCATTTAGGGAGGATTTTAGTCACTAATATATTTTATTGAATGAGGTGAGGAAATTCTTACCCTAAATTTTCCTTGGAGTACCATTTGGAATTGCCTAGAAGTTTCCCTTTCAACCCAAAATACCAAAGTTTGTACTGCCATCATCTAGTTGTTTTGGACTTCCTTTACAAAACTATATTTTCTGTTAACTTTCTGGGAGCTTCTAGTGCTAGGTCCTCTATGGTAGGTAGGAATTTATCAATATGTTCACTACTAAGTAAGTGTGGATGCATGTGGGTAAATTGATTTTGTACATATTATTATCCACCTTTATCCAACACTTCAAAAGGACTACACCATAGAGCATCGATCTTCTTAGTGGGACTCTATAGTATTTCTTTGTTTAGATACAACCAAAATCTATCTTCCAACTTGAATGTTTTCTCAATCCTATGTTGATCATGGTTGGCATGTGACTTCTTGAATGTCTCTTGTACTTTCGAAGAGACATTCCTAGTCCTTTCAACAAAATTTTCAAGCTTCAATGATTCTCCTATGGTGTCTTCCATCACTCATCCGTATTGTCCATATACAACATCTAAGGGTGAAGGTGGAGAATACCCAAAGAAAGTTATAAAAGATGACTTACTCATAGAAGTGTATACTTATCTATTATAAGGGTGTTGAATATAAATCAAATCTTTATCCCAAATCCTTGAAGTTTCTTGATTGTAACCCCAAAATATGAACCAATGTCTTGCTCACTACTTTTGTCTATCAGTTTTTATGTAGATGAAAAGTCGTGTAACTCTTGAATTTAGTGTCCATATTCTCCCAAAGTATAGTCCAAAAGGCGTTAAGAAATTTGATATATCTCTATGATATTATTCTCCTTTGTATCCCAAAGTGCACCCAAACCTTTTTAAAGAACACCATTGATGCATATTGTCCTTTGATGTTATTTTTGTAAGGAAAGAGAATGGATATCTTGTTGAACCTGTTAACTACCATAAAAAATAGCCATGTCCTTACTTGTTCTTGGAAAACCACCCACTAAATCCATGGAGATGCTCTCCCATGGTCTAGTAGGTTACTAGTAAGGGATAGCATAATCCTTGATTCCTATTATTTAGCTTGTTGGTACAACAAAGTATATATCCTCTAAAAACTAAACTGCATCTGCTTGCATTTTAGGACAATACACACACCTTTTTAAGTTGGCAATTGTCTTCTCAACAAAAAAATTCTATGCAACTTCGGAGGTGTGAGACTCTCTAATGAGATGCAATATTTCACCTTTAGGAGAATAAAGCTTGTTTAGATTGTAGAGAAACCCATCTTGGATATGAGAATATTCCCTATTGTCACCTTTTTTTACAGGAATTTAGACATATGGCTATTGAAACACCCCTTTGAAGTCTTCATATTCTATTTATGCCTCTTTGTATGCATTGCTATAGATAAAATATAAACTTCTATGTTCAAGATGACAATTCATCTACTAAGTTCATCATACAAAAGAGCAAGTTTTCGAAATCGAGAAAGTTAGGATGGTTTTGGAAACCACCTATCTAGTTACAACTTCCCCAACCTATCTTCACTAACTATACAGAATAGAGAGATAGGACATTCTGAAGGACTTTTTCCTAAGTAAATCTATGCATGAGAAATTACCTCATCTTCATCCCTTTCAACAAGTATCCCTATGCATTGATATCCCATATGTTCTGAAACTATTTCCATCAGAGAGTTTCATTCCTTTATAAATTTGGAGGTTTGGTTGGGATTATTGGAGGAGATAAGTAGGAGACCTGGAGTCTTGGTTTTTCAAGGTGCATGGTAGATTATGGCACTCATGTTGTCCCAATGTATCACAATTGGGTGCTCATATTTTACAAGTAGATGTTCTAATGTTTTTCATCCAGAACACCTGAGTAAAATCATGATGCATTAGCAATATACTCGACTTCTGTTGTCGAAAGTGAAATGGAGGACTTATTTTTACTTAGCCATGATACCAAGCAATTGCCCAAGTAAAATGCTTCTCCATTGGTGCTCTTTCTATCATCAATACTTCCTACCCAATATGCATTATTAAATTCCTTCAAAGAGAAGTCATTTCCTTCTAGATACCATAAACCATACTCTATAGTTCCTTTCAGATATCTAAATATTCTTTTGACTACTTCCACATGTGTTTCTTTGGGAGATGATTGGAAGCTGGAGACGAAGCTTACAGACTACATCAAATCTGGTATTGTAGTTGTTACATATAGGAAACTACCAGTAATTGAACTATACATGGCATGATCTACTTCCAAAGACTCATCATTCTCGCTTACTTTACAGCCCGTGACCATAGGAGTACTAACTAGTTTTGAGTCTTCCATTTAAAAAAAATTCAACATGTTTTTGAGATATTTTGTTTGAGAGATGAAGATCCTTTTTTATTTTTGAGAGACTTGTAATCCAAGGAAGAATGGCAGTTCACCCAACATTGACGTTTCAAACTCATTATTCACTCAAGAAAAATTTACACTGAGAACCTGTAGATCACCTCCAAATATGATATCATCTGCGTAAACAACAACAATGATCATGCTTTTGTTTTCAAACTTTATGTAGAGATTATTGTAAGTGGTCCCTCTTTTATAACCTTACTGCTTCAAGTAGTTGTCCGGTCTTGAGAACCATGATCTTGGAGATTGTTTGAGGCCATAAAGTGCCTTTTTTAGTTTGCAAAAATAATATTTGTTTCCAAGTAATAGAAAACCTTTAGGTTGTTCAACATATACTTATTCTTCAAGGTCTCCATTAAGGAACACATATTTTACATCCATTTGGTATACTTTGAAGTTTTTATAGCATGCAAATGCTAAAAAAATTCTAATGGATTCAAGTACTACCATAGGTGCAAAAGTGTCTTCAAAGTCAATACCTTCTATTTGAGCATATCCCTTGCATACTAGTCTAGATTTATTTCTTATGACTTGAGCATCCTCATTAAACTTATTTTTGAAATTCCATTTGGTACCAATAACGTTCATGCCTTTTGGTCTTGGGACAATTTCCCAAGTTTGTTTTTTCTCTATTTGGTCCAACTCATCATTCATGGTGCTGATCCAATCATTATTTTTGCAATCCTTTGAAAAAGTTTTGGCTCAACCAACAAAATTAATGCTTGTTCTTGAAACAATAGTCTTATTCTTGCACTAACTCCTGCATTTTTTTCACCTGTGATTAGAGCTCAGGATGATTGTTTTGAATTATTCTAGATGGAGTTTTTGTATCAGATATAGGAGAGTCTTCATCTTCACTTTCTTCCTTTTGTTCTAAAGCCTCCCCCATTTGAGAATATTCATATTAATTTTCTTCTTTTATAGACTCCTTCTTTTGTGAATCTTTATCCTTCTCTTCATTTAATAACTCCTCCTTTTGAGAATATTCATCTTTCTCTTCATCATCGGTTTCTTTATCATCCTCATTTCTTAACCTTTAATTTTTCTTGGTTTAGTTTCATCAACAATTACACTTGCGCTTTCTATGATCTTGTGTGATCTTAGATTCTAACATCTGTATGCTTTTTTGGTGGATGAATATCCAAGAAATATGCCTTCATTTTTCATGGAGTCAAATTTCCCAAGATTATCATCATCTCTCTTTATGTAGAACTTACTTCCAAAGACTCTAAAGTACTTGACTGATGTTGGTATACCAAACCATAGCTCATTTAAGGTGTTTTGTCACTATTTTCTCTGAGTTTTCCTTTTTTATGTATATAAACAAATGTGTATATTGCTTCTCTCTAATAGTTGTCTAGAAGATAGCTTCATTAAGCATGGTTATGGATGCTTCTTGAACTATCATGCTATTTCTCTCAAATACTCCATTTTGCTGAGGATTTTTTGGGGATGAAAACTACCTTCTATTCCATGAGTTTCACAAAACTCATTGAATTCATTTGCAGTAAACTCTCCACCATTATCTGACCTTAGGCATTTAATTTTGAGATTTGTTTCATTCTCAACTAGGGCTTTATAGCTTTAAACTTCATAAAGGGTTATAATTTTCCTTGAGAAATGACATCGAGGTCATCCTTGTATGATCATCAATTAATAACATGAAGTAATGCTCACCTTGCATGCTTTTAGTTCTTGTAGGATCATAGAAGTCAGTTCAAATTATTTCCAATGGTTGTGATGTTTTATTGTCTTTGATATTGAAACTTTATTTTGTTTGCTTCCCATGAAGACAATGTCTAAAAACATAGTTAGGAGTTTTTATGATCTTTGGTAAGTTTCTTATGGCTCCCTTCTCACTTATTTTTACAAGATTGTCACAGTTTAAGTTCCCCATCTATCCACAACATATTTTCATCAATTTGACTCATGTAACATCGTTCTTCATTTTCTAGGATGTATACATTGCTTGGATTTCTCACGTCAGTCCCAATAAGTTTTCCTGAATTTTTCTTTCTGATTTCACACTTCTTAGAGTCAAATATGCAAATTTTCCCTTGATCACAAGTTTGACTCACACTTAGGGGATTAGGTTTTAAGTTTTATACTAACAAAACATTTTTTTCTTTAACCTTATTTCTAAGAGCCATTGTACCTTTCCCAATTATTTTAAACAATATATTATCTCCAAAAGTAACTTTTCCGTTTTGATTTCGTTCTAGGGTGATGATGTTTCTTGGGTCTCTTGCCAATGCTTTGAACATCCATTGTCCACATGCCATATATTTTTCTTTTGTGTGGCACATAGATTTATTGAACATTTTTCTTTCACATCTTCTGTTGTTTTCCAAGCCTTTCTTTCCTCCTTGTCTCTATTTGTGGCTCCTTTTTCAATAGGAGTTAATGGTTTATAGTTTCTATCTATATGCCCAAAAATATCACATTTGTAACATTCTTTGTCATACCTGTGTAAAGGTGCAAAGGAATTCTGATTTCTTCCTTTTGGAGGATCACTAGAAATGTCTTCCTTGTAGGGATATTTTTTATTATGTTTTAGGTTCATTCCAAAATCAAATGATTGATGCCCAAAATTGTTACGGACATAGCAATTACCCAAAAAGAGTTGCAGATTTATGTTTTCCACTCGTCTTCTTGGCATTTTATTTGTCCTCCTTTAAGTTTTGAAAAGAATCAGATTTTTCACTATCTCCCTTTTCAACTGGGTCTTTGAGTACATCAACATAATTTTTTTTTTTCCATCTTGTATTCTGGGACATGATTGTTCTAACTTCATTCCTTTGTCACAACCCAATCTAGTTTTAGAACTGATATTTGGAAACTTAGGATGTCATCTAGATTTTTTGAGCTCCTCACAAATTTTGATTGAAAGGATTCTTCATCAATCTTATTTCTAAGTAAGACTAATTCAGCCTTTGATTTCTCTAATTCTTACTCTCTTTTCTTGAGATGCTGTTCTAGAGGGTTTCCAACCTTTTTAGCTTCTTGAAGCTGATTTCTTAAGTCATCAATAATTATTTTCGTATCATTGTTTTTCTCTTCAACCTCTGTCACTTTGGTTTTTAATTGTTTGTACATCCTTACTTCCTTAATTATTCAATAGCACTTATTAGTTATTATTCAAGGTCTACCACTCCTTCTGATTCTTTTTCAAGGTTTTTAGTTCCCTATTCCCATGAATATAACTTGTGCTTCTTCATCTTCACTAGATTCATCTGATCAGCTATCATCCATGGACTAAAAGGTCTTTTTTTTTCTTCCTATATTACCATTTGTTCTTCTTGAAGTCTTTAGGGCATTCATCATTGTATTAATGTTTCAGATACGTGAATTTGGAAGCCAAGTGACCAATTCCCCCACATTTGAAGCATTTTAATGGTAATTCCCCTGTGTACTTACCTGTACCTTTCTTAATATTTTTAACAAGAAGTGATTCATCACCATCAGAGTCTTTTGATTGAATCTTTGTTTTAGATTTATTGGCTACTTTAGATGCCTTGAAATATGCTTCCTTCTTTTGAAAGTTATCTTGTTCAATCCTCATCTCATAAGCTATGAGGATCCCATATAGTTAATTCATGGTAAGGTTGTCAATATTTTCTCTATCTTCTAGTGTGGAAATATTAGGATTGTAAATCATTGGAAGTGATCTGAGTACTTTTTCAATGATTTCAATTTCTTCCAATTCTTCTCCTAGCTCTTGAATTTCATTAACAATGGTGTTTATTCCCTCGAAGTATTATGATATGCTCTCTTCTTCCTTCATTTTTAGAATTTCAAATTGAGCTTTAAATGTCCGAAGACTGGCCTTTTTTACCTTGGTATCTCCTTCATAGATGGTCTACAACGTGTCCCAAATCTCCTTAGTTGTGTTCCAATGCATTACTTTGGAAAAAACTGTTTTCTTTAATCCAACAAGATTGTATTAATATCTTTTTCAGTGTCCCCAAATTGTTTATTCCTTCAATATATGTGGGAGGAGATTTTTGATATATATCCCCAGTTTCTACAGATAACAAACTTCAAGTACAATAGACATCAAATGACTTCTCATCCTAACACTCTAGAATGCATAATCCTCACCATTGAACATTGGAACCTTGGAGGTCATTTTTCCTTATTGATCCATGGTGATAAATGATCTCTCTTCAAGCGGTTAAACTTTAGTGAAGAGACTTTCTTTGATAGGAATTGTTGGAAAATCGAGTAATACTAAGAGGGGGGGGTAATTCACTATTAGATATTTGTTTATTTTTTTATCTCATTAAAAAACAAAAACAACAATAGA
This sequence comes from Pseudotsuga menziesii, assembly GCA_001517045.1. NCBI lineage: Eukaryota > Viridiplantae > Streptophyta > Pinopsida > Pinales > Pinaceae > Pseudotsuga > Pseudotsuga menziesii. The sequence continues at coordinate 37,597 of LPNX011218524.1, forward strand.
AACAAAACACATAATTTTATTGTGGAAAACCAACTAAGAAAACCACAAACACTTTCTATTACTGCTAAATTATATTTACAAGTATTTTGTAAGCACCAAATTGTTGGATGTTGTAACACCCAAGATTTTCAACTACAATTGAAGGATGCACCGACACCCTATTTACTAGCAAAAACTAGAAGTAAGCTACGACTTCCTACAGGCTTTTGTTGCCTACCCTTGTGCCTCCCAACCACCCTTAGAAGATTATGTGTTCTTTGTTTTCTGTACACTTTATGATTTGCAATTTGTGTGTACATAGACACTTTATTTGAATGACTAGATCTTTTTTATATACCATTGTAGCTAGGAATTTTGCACCTCCCGCAGACGGGAGCTGTTCCTCTAGTCTGAATGGTTTAGATCTAGAATGAATGGTACACGATAAGATTGGAAGAAATTCCCTAGAATGGGTGGAGATATGGAATCAAGTATCTTTGATGTAGTAGTATAGTTGTTTCTTGTAAAGATGATTCTTCGTGGATGTACCTACATCACAAGAAAACAACAAACAAGATCAAATAGAACCATAATATAATCCACTATTCTATATTGATGACTAATGAATTCAATAATAAAACATATGATAATGACACAATATATTTTATGGGAAGGGAACCATTTTTTCATTAGATAATAGAGAAGAAGTTTACAACCTATGCCTTAGTGTCGATGTAATCCTTCACAAAGCCAACATCTCATCCCCAATAGCTCCAACTTGCTCCCTCAAGCTCACTTAACTGATTTAGGCCAAAATATCAAAGCAACATCATAACTTTACTCTCTCCCCAACCATGGAGAATGAGCCTACTTTTATAGGCTTGGAATGGATAGATATGGTTGAGAAATTGGTGGGTGAGGTGGCTAGGAGATCCTACAAGGATGGATCTCAAGCCCAACTGTCCCTAGTGATCAGGGATAAGGGTACCATGAAGCCTTCTTTCGAGAAGCTTTGTAAGAACCTCTCTTTTTTCACTTTTTACTAAGGGCACCACTTCTTCCTCACTGAGACAGAGCAGTGACAGGGCATAACCGCACCCTGATCAAAGGGTAAAGGTGGTGCCACCGATTACTATCAACACATTACAGGAAATGCTAAAGAAGGTACCACTTTTTGACTAAAGGGTAGAGGTGTTTCTATATTTTCACATATAGATTTGATGTCTGGACCAAAATTCTTACTTCATAATTTAGGATTAAAGGAAAACATTGAAGTTTGGGATCTCATCACATGTCGATGATGATATTTAGGTGTAACAGAATGCCCCCCAAAGCATGAGGCTAGAGGGATACAATAGGTGAGATATTTGAAAGATAAAGTTATCACTTCGAGGAAAGAATCAGCTTGATCGGAGATCATCAACCAGACATCTGCAATAAATCAACACTTTTGACTCATGAACAAATGTGTCTTCATCATGGCTGCATACGAATACAAGGAAGATCCACGAGAGAGATAAACAAACCTAGCTACTAGAATACAATGTAGATCCATGTGATAGAGGACTCAAACTTGGACATAGGTGCCAGATATACAATGTATATATATGCCATACGGACGTAAATTTGAGCATAGCCATGACCATACAAATGTGGATCCATGTTGGTACTTCATACAATATACTCCATCGCAACCTGGGGAGAAAAATATGAGCGCTTTTCAACAGATACCCAGGGTCTTCGTCTCGTCTTCCACAAAGTACGATTCTATCCATGTGATTACAATGATCTGAAGTCGAACATGGTAGAAAACACCTGATTAACGGTCAATGATGTCAACCATTAACAAGTGCAAGGGAGATCACCATTGATGTCAATGATTCCCAAGGTACCATAGTACAATCTACTAAGTGTGAATAGATGTTTTGATGTCGAACACTTAGTCGAATCTATTAATCAAAGGTCAATGATGTGAGCCTATGTCGATGGTGAGAGAATCTGTCATTAAGGCATACAGATCTCAAGGTACTAAACTTGTTTCTAAGACTAATTCTTGGATAATGAGCTAATGTCGATAGGAATAGTCTCGTCGAAGGAGGGCCATGATGAATACCACATCGACGACATGAAAGTTAGAACAAAGTTTTGGAATGTTGTAGATAATGTAACCATAGAAATGACTCAAAAGTATTGACACAAAGTCTATTTTAACTACAGAGGTAAACCTCTAACTTCCCTTTGAACATCGGGTGGCACGACAAAAGAATTGGCAGCATTGACTCGACGAGGTGGAACACAATACGACATTGGACAATGCATTCTTTGAAAGGCTCAAAGGAGTGACATGACTAATGAAAATGAATCGAATCAGAGACAAGCTGATTCACCCAATTGACTGAATGAAATGTAGACAAGTGCCATGTTCAAAGGTGATGACAAACTGCCATATTATTTGAAAAATGAATTGATTCCCTTCCCTTAATTTCCCCATCATGATTGATGAGTGCCTCTTTTCATTTTTACTTGTTCAAAGAGGGTAACAAACACTTGTTATAGCTAATCTGAAGACAATTCCATTCTCATACATTGTACGAACCTAAGAAAGGAGGGGTTCGTTCCCAAAAAAGGGTCTCTCAGTGTTTAGTTTAATGAGTCCATTGAAAGTTAACTCAGTATTGTTCACATTTAGAGAGTCTGAACGAAGACGGAAGAAGACTCCAAAGGGTCATTTTTTGTATGATTTGGTCTCTAGGGCCTGAAAAACTATAAAATAATGTCTAAGAGAACTCTTCCAATCATGATTGGTTGGAGTGTTCCTTTTTCGTGAATAGTCCATCCGAACTGAAAAAGAGATAACCTATCGTCAGAAAGATGACTCTTCAAATACTTTTACGAGTATGAAGAAGACAAGTACTCAAAAATATTTTCATATTTAGGGATCCCAAAAAGTGTTTAAAGGAGACTCCATTAGGTCTCTTTTCACGATGAAAGGTTTTTACGAGCCTAAAAAGAATCGAAAAAGACTTGAAACTTTGATACTGCGTTTTAGGAGCGTGATCAAAGTATCGAAAGGAAAGCTCAAGGAATTTTTTCATTTTTCAAAAGTACAAAAAAGTAAAAAAATGAACTTCCCCATAGACATTACTGTTTATTCTTGCCCTTGCAAGACTTAAAAATGACCATTAGTTTCCCAAAATATTCAAAAAAATGACTTTTATAAACTATATTAAAGGGTATTTTTATAAAAAATGATTTTAAAACATTAAAAACCCTAAGAATAGGTTATCAAAGCTAAGTAAAATAGTAAAACACCAACTTATTTACTATTTACCAAACCTTGAGAGCATTTTGGGATATTTGGAGCCAAAACTTCAGCCGGAGATTATGGGAGTATCCGTCATCTGCTTTTCACACCATCAGATTTAGGTTAAAGCTACATCCATCCTCTTTCCTTTCATGGTTTCCAATTTTTAATTTTGATGAGTTTTTAAGCTCATAGGTCAAACCTAAATTAGCAAATGCGGGCACCGCGCTTGGCCTTTACGGGAAAGGCGGTGCTTGAGATAAACCGTGTTTTTTCAGTTTAACATAGGAGATGGCATCGCTCTGTCTTAACTAGGAAGAGGTGGTGCTGGATGTGGGCTTCAAAAAACATATGTCCTGATGAAAACAAAAGTTTGTAAGCAAATTTAATGGTGGGAAATGCTTCTAAATGGATTTTTAATTGTTTTTGGTAGGTTCATTGGATCAAAAAATGGTTATTTGGAAAGAAATACAACACGATGACGACGATGCCCTTGCCGCAAGAAATGTGGGTTGTGTGGGTGCCCTACGAGGTTGTGGCCTCCTGAAGTTCTTCCAGACCCTTATTATGGTTTTGCATCCCCACTTACTGGAATATATTCTACAGATCTAGAACCCAGAGGAGCAGCATTTTGAGGTAGCACGTCATGTTTTGACTATAGAGGTGGAAGACATCTACTTCATGATAGGGATTTCTAGACGAGGGGCCCCTATCTCTCTCACTAGTTCCTGAGGAGGGGACATGACTACTCAAGAATTGATTGATATTCATTGTTAGACTGGTATGAAAATGTCAGGTAAGAATATTCCCATCAGGGTTGTAGTGGACATGCCAATTCACACTATTGTGTTCATCATGTAGAGGTTGGCTGGAAGCCAATGTCCTCATCAGGCATCCCAGGAACATATGCTATAGGCCCTGGAAGCTATGGCACCTACGGTTTTCAACTGGGCAGAAGCACTTCTTCTTGTTTTCAAGGACCGGCTGAAACAATTTCGGCAAGGAGAACTAAAGCAGTTTGGTTATTGGTCCGTTTTAGCCTACTTCTTCTTCTTTGAGAGTGCCTCTCATAAGACCCCAAGTGATATTCAATGAGCTTATGGCTAGATACCCATGCATGCTGAGGTGGGTAAAGATCATGGCCTGTACAGGGGGTGGAAGGGCTAAGGTGAAATTCAAGGCCGCTTTCTTTCATTGTCTGTGTGACTAGATCCTCATGATAGAGGATTATGCCTATGCAGGGACTAATTTCAGAGGAGACCTTGATCTATCATTACCACCTAGTGCTCAGTGGGGAGATATTGGTAAGAAGAAAAACCCTAAAATGTTGATCATGTTTTTATATTTTCATATTTCTATGTTGTTTATGGGAAGTAACAAGACCTAAAATTTTACATGCAGATGTTGGTGGTGCATGGACTGGGGGATCCTCCCCCATGGATAGATGAGATGGAGCTCAATTTGTTCATAGAGGTGATGACAATATTACTAAGTTGGAGGAGAACCTAGAATGGATTACTCTTGATATCCCTGACACAGTGATAGATGACCTCCCCATGAGGGATCATTGAGACACTGCAGGAGTGCCAGGTCGCTTTAGCCGATTGCTTCGCAGGGTAGCACGAGCCATCATGTGCTATCATGAGCATCATTAGATGGTGGATTGCATGATGTACTACTAAAATCTGACTAGCTTCAGGGTTTTTGTATGATTTTGTATTTCCTGAAAACCACAGTGCTTCAGATGAGGTCTCGTGACAACATTTTTTGTAAAAAATTCTTTTATATATATATACAAACTTATTACCGGTGTTTATATGTCTTGTTGATGAATATGTAACTTCAGAATGTATTCACTTGTATTTCTTATGTATTGTAACCCAATGTTTATTCTAGGATGTATTTGTAATGTACGTGAGTCATGTCATGTCACAATGTTCCTATCAAGAGTTTCTATAATGTAAACAAGTCATGTCAAGTCATTGTGGGTAACCCTCCTATTGGTCAAGGGTTAAAGTCCCCACAGTTATGGGGCCCTAGGGTTATTAGACTATCCTATAGAAGTCAACCCTAGGTGAGTCATTGTAATTCAGGGAAATAGTCCCCACCACTGTGTTAAGGATAACCCTCCTTGTTGGTCGGAGGAGGCAAAGTCCCCACAAGTTGTGGGGCACTAGGGTTATTACACACTCCTAGAGATGTCGACTCTAGTAAGTAATTATTAAGTGAGGCTGACATGTTGGAGTGGGTTTCAAGTGAACGAAAGAATATAAACAGAGAGTGAGCCTATCTATTTATCACACACACACTCACTCTTTGGGGTGCATGAGTGAGAGGAGAAATTGTTGTAACAAGAGAGAGATTGCTGCTGTCGGGAGATCATATTTATGTTTTCAGGTTTTAATTTTGGTGCTGATTCTATCTCTGAGGAAGTTGTAGGGTTTTCTCCTTTATGGTTTCCCCGAGGAAAATATTTGTGTCTCTTGTCTCTTGTGTTTTATTGCTGTGCATGTTATTATCTCAGTTAAAGATCCTAAGATCATAATGCTAGCTTGAATGATAAAAATATAACATGGTATTAGAGCTAACCTGAGAAGAAGACATTGTTTAGTTTCAAAATCTAGGGCTTCTTAATTTTTGGGTCTCTCTCCACAATCCATCATCAAAAGTATGCTAGGTTGACTCTCCATTCAAGGGCGCATCTTTCTGTCGAAGCATAATTCAATTCCGAGCATTTCCAGTTTTCGGTGTGGGAAATTAGGGCTTTCTACAGAAAAGGAATTTTTGAGTGATCTTAGTAAAGGATTTATCTCCTCATAAAAATCTAGTTTTAGAGACCTGGATCAATATTTTTGGTTGGGTATAACTTCGGGAAAGTCAAACCCTAGTTTGACCCTGAGCTGGAAAAACCCTAAAAAACTAAAACTGATACGTTTTGGTACATTCGCTATATCTTGGTATTGGCATAGTATCAGGAGCTTAAACTTATAGAGGCCAACGATAAAATACTGATGTAGATTGTATCCAAAATTCATCCTAATATTCACTATATTCTGGGATATATGATCCCTCCAAGTTAGGGTTCCAGCCTATTCCAGGATTCATCTCTAAACATGACACCTAGGGAGAAGTGCTATATATTGGGATACAAAGGTGAAAATGAAATTTATGAAGATGTTCCAGAAAGGGAATGGATGGTACTTTTAGTGGTTTGAGTTGCAGACCTAGAAGATGAAATAGTGAGATGTGACAGTCCGTACAGGTTCGCTATTTTGAGCAGTCCTGTAACAAGCCACCTTGGGAAAATGATCATAAGTCCCAATTGGTGAAACCAATTATAATGAAACCCATGGTTTTGGAACCAATACATGTACAAATACGTCACTGATTAGTTTCAAACATAGAGGAGTGGTAATTTTAGAGATACTACATAAATAGTAACAGGAATTTATGTACAAGAAATTGGAAAACTAGGGCTTCCTGTTCCGGGAGCTTCCCTCCACTGTTTTCAGAAAAGGAGTATATTGGATAGATCAACTTGAAGAGATATATATTTATATCCAATAAGATCTAAAAGATTCTAATTTTTAAAAATTAGGGTTTCTCTGACAAACCCTAGATCAGCTAACTCCGGAACCAGGACGGACACCTCAAATCGGTAAGATCTAATCTTTTTCTATCTTCATTTGAGGTTCTCATTTCAAAGTGATCTATCACATCAGCTTGATGATAAGCTTGGTCAAGTTGACAACTTCCAAGCATGGAAGTATATGATCTCTCTGAAGAAAATGAATTGGACACCTACATGAGTAGAGAGGTTCTAGTTCTAGAGGGAGATGATGCTCAAAGCCTTACACAATAAGAAGTTGGTCAAGGCCAAGAAGATCATTGTTGATTCAATCACTGATCAACTTGTACCACAAGTGTCTTCCCTAAAGACACTGAAAGAGATGTTTGATTCCTTGACCAAGCTATTTGAATGGAATAATGTAAATCAGAATATGACCTTAAGAAACTGTTGCTGCCGCAACTGTTCTCCCCAAATTTATTTTTATTTAAATTCTGGGCCCCTTCTCATCAATTTTTTTGCTTGGTTGGATCATTAAATGCTTGAGCCTCTCGGGCATATCTTCTTTTCGTTTTACTTTGAATATTGGATGTTAGCATGTTTATTCATGCCATGTTCATTTTCGGTTAAGTCGTGGATTTCTAGTCGTGGAGAAGTAAAATTTTGTTCTTCAGGGAAGCCTTTGCGAAGAAAACGACTTTGGTTGTTAACGTTGCTCAAATCGTTGAGTTTTTCTTGTAATCGGGCCTCTTTTTGCTATTGAATCAGAAGCTGCAAAGTCTCAGCCTCTCCACCGTTGCGGCTCCTAGATATTTTCTTCATCTGAAGTCTGAACCCATCCGACGCCCGATTCATTTTAGCCTTCGACCGCTTGCACGTAGCCCTAAATTGTCTGCCGTTGCGGCTGGAGAGATCTTTTAAACTTCCGATTGGGGTGTCTTCCGACGTCCGACTAAGCCTTTACCCGCTTCTGTCACTTGTCTTCAGCTCTTGCCTTATCCGCTGTTGCAGATGGAAGAACCATTCAGCCTCCGATGTCCTATCCTTTTCGACGTCCGATGTGAAGTTTTCTAGCCTGCACCTCTGCACCACGTTAGCTCCTTCTATTCCGCCATTGCGGCCAGGTTTCTCTTTCCTCATCTGGTGCCCAAAGCTTGCCGACCGCCGATTTATATTTTTTCCCGCCCAAAGCTTAATCAAGACCTTGTCCGGATGAACCTGGCTAGTTTCTTGTGGATTTACCATTCTGGGTAGAAAAGTTTAATGTTTAAGATCTCCTTTCAACGAATAATGCACCGAAATTGTCTACAGGAGGAATCCGATAGACCGTTGAAATGACCTGGAGCTGAGAAAAGGACAAAACAAATGAATGACAGAGGCGCCGGCTAGGAAGATTTATTGGTTACTAATCAGGATATAAACGCTCACAGAAAATGATTGGGAAGACAAAACGGCCAGAAGAGGAAGATGAAACGTTGAAGATGCTGAAACGTCACACGCCGAGAGGCAGCTCAGGGGGCAGCAGTTGTAGTTTAAATATTTGGAAGTAGTACTGAGATGGGGATTTTTCCCCTGGAAAATTTTGTAAATGTTTGCTTGTAAGAGGAACTACTTCGTTTTGCAAAGGAAACTGCAATTTTTTACCTGTTGGAGAGAGTAGAATGGAATGTATCAATGCGACTCAATGAATAATGTTGAAGAGGAACTATTTCCTTTTCAGCGGTGTTTCATTTGCTGTGAGAATGTTTAATTTCCTGAACCTATGTTCTTTTTGAATGTTCTTCGGTATCTTTTTTTTTGATATTTTCCACTGTGAGCAATTATTGTTGTTATAAAATAATCGGCTATCTGGTTATTTAAATATCTGTAAGTGTTCATGTGTCTTGAAAGAAATATCAGCTATCTGTGATTCTTCATAATGCATGTGCAAGATGTATTGCTCACCCAGAATGATAACCTTGCTCCTTAGGGATAGATTAGATAGTTAGTTTATTTCTTATTGTATCTGATTTGGTTGCTTGCGAGCATAAGACAAGAGGTAAGAACCTGTGCATCACATTGTGACCGCTCCCTGCATCTTGATCACTCTGCATTTAGTTAGGCACTTGCATCTCATTTCTTAAAGTCAAAATACAAAAATCTCGGTGGGCCGGGCCGTAACCGGTAAAGACTTTGTTTTGTTTCTTGACCTACGGTAGCCGGACCGCAAACCGAATGGATTCCCTATTCCAAACAGTCAACGGGCTAGTTGGGAACGTTGATTGGGGAGAATCCCTTACTGTTGCCACCTGCGAATTTCCAGGCCTCAATAGTTTTGGCACTAGAAGGAGGGCCGCTAGTGCATGGCTGGCCGAGGAAACCCATTTTACCGAGATTATTCCGCTGGTTACAGTTCTGAAAGTAGTGGACCGTGTAATCCAATTCCGGAAGAAGAAAATAGAGAACATATATATCCTGTTCGCAACGAAATTGTTAACGATCTGAGAAGACATACCCATGCTTATGTAAAGAAGATTGGAGGGTTACTGATTATCCATGAATTGCTTAGAAGAGAGTACAAGAAGAAATACCATCCTATAGTAGAAGATTCAGTGTTGGTTGGATATTGGGAAGAACTTGTGGAAACCGCCTTACAGGAAGTTGAATCGCCTTTGAACCAAGTAGGCCCAGACACCCCTTATAGTTCTCCTGTTCACACCCCTGTTGGTTCACCTCCTCACACTCCTGTTGGTTCCCCTCCGCACTCTCCACCTCAAATCATGGCTGGCGTTAACGCAAATCAACCTCCACCTAATCCACCAAATCCACCGCCAGCTTGGAAAGCTAGATCACCTCTAAATCTGACCCCGCCTCTACATGACCTACCTCAAGCCTTTGAGAAGTTACTACCTAAATTTGACCCAAATGAGAAGATCCTAGTGGATGATCATCTATAGAGTTTCTACTTGGCGATAGAAGGTCTGAAGCCTAGGGAACATGAAGATGTGGTGTGTAGACTTTTCCCGCATACCCTCAAAGGAGCTGCGGCCTCATGGTATTTTGGATTGCCCGCCAAATCTATCCCAGATTGGGATACCTTCGAGAGAATGTTCAGAAGTAAGTACGCAGTCCAAAAGACTCATTCTGCCCTCATGAAAGGACTGTGTGCATTAAAGAAAGAAAAAAAAGAAAAAGTGCATAGTTTCACACAAAGGTTTGCAGCATATCTTAAAAATTTCTCTGAATCAGATAAGCCTTCAGACAAAGTACTGATTGAATACTATACTTCAGCTTTGGGCCCTGATTTGGCCATGTTTGCAAAAGGTAGGGCCAAGACTACTTTGACAGAGACCTATGAAGAGGCAGAAGTGGTGGAAGCGGAAAGAGAAAGCATTGAAGACTATCCAGAACAATCAGGAGAGAAAGGTGTGGGAAGAAAAACCTTATTGTTCACAAAGCCTAAGGAAGAAAAGTCAGTAGATTACGAAAGTATGGCTAAAATGATGCAAAAGCTATCTAATAAGATCATAGACTTAGAAAAAGAAAAAGAAGCACAGAAGTTCTTCAAGCCATATTATAAGAAAAGAGAGGATAGCAATCAGCCCCAACCTCCTCCTCAGAAAACTGCATCCATGAATCTGACAGAGATAGGGATGGAAAATTTCTGTACCTTTCACCAACAACCTCATTCCGAAAAGAACTGTCCGCAATGGATAAATTCAATGACATTAGTCATGAATCAGATGTTGGATTCAAGGTTAATGGAGGAAGATGATGATGAAAAGAAAGAAAGTGCTGCTTCTACCTCTACAAAAGGATAGGAAGAAGAGACCATGGCATTATGGAATTCTGTCTCCTTGCTCGATGCAGAAGATGAAAATACTCAGGGACACAAGGATTTCAGGGAAGCTAACGTGACAACTAGAAGCCAAGGGACGATTAGTGATGACAGTCTTTTACTTCCAAAGATCAGAAGGCTGCAAAGAAACATTAAGAAAAAATTTCAAGATAAATCCTTGGCTGATAAGGTTACAGAATTCTCTATTACCAGCCAAGATTCCAAGCAGAACAGAATGTTGCCCAAGCCAAATGAAGAGAAGGTGAGTTCTGATAAATATCAGTCCATTAAACAACAAATTGAATATGACATTGTTGAATATTTAAAGAAGATAAAGGCAAATGTCCCACTGTTTGAAATGTGCAAAGTACCCCAGCATAAAGAAAAGTTGTTGAAGGCACTTGAAACATCAGAAGAAAAGCTGCCCGCTGATAATCATCCTCGGGACGAAGAAGAAATGGAAGACATCCTAATCCGCCTAGCATCCGATGACAGAGTATGCCAAGTTATTAACATCGTGGTGGCTGATATAATAGACGCTTACGGCCTGGTCTTGAGCAGAGATTGGTCAGCTAAGTTGAATGGATATTTCGCCTCAGATTGGTCACATCTTTGGTTTCCATACAAAGGGAGTCCCAATCAGATTAAGGTTTTGAGAGAACCTCACATGAAGTACAATGTTACTCAATTGGATGAGAAGAATATACCAGTCGAATCTGTGTTGGGAAACTACTTTCTCGAACTGGAACCAGGGAATTATCAAGCGGAAGAGGCTAGAGACACATCTGACACCCAGTCTGATCTCCTTTGTTTTTCTCGAGCTGGTGAGATTGACTGTAAAATAGTAGATTTAGCAGTAGGAGTAGATTCATTTTCAGTAGATAATGTTTTTTGGACTTTATTTTTTGACGGCTCGAAAAAATTAGAAGGGTCAGGGGCCAGCTGCGTCCTTATTGATCCACAAAAAAATAAGCACTTCCTGTCCTGTAGATTAGAGTTTGAGTGTACTAACAGTACGACTGAGTATGAAGCACTGCTGCAGGGACTCAAGAAAGCAATTGAGCTACAGGTTAGTAATTTAAAAGTTTTTGGGGACTTTGTGAAGCAAATAAGAAATCAAATACATTGTGTTTCCCCTCATTTGAAATCTTACCAAAACGAGGTATGGGATTTGCTTAAATGTTTTCATGCATTTAACATTATTTCAATCCCAAGAATAAAAAATGTAGCCGCTGATCTTCTAGCTACATCAGCCGCCAGGTTGGTTCCCACTAATAACAAATGCTCTATTGAATTACTTTTCAGGCCATCAGTACCCGTCATGATCACCAACTTGCGAGTATTTGACGATGATCAGCAAATAATCGAGTGCTTGACAAATGACGAGACCTTTAAAGGGGCCATTATCGACGATGAGGAACATCAGGTTTAAATGAAATATGAAAATTTCATTCCCAAAGGGGTTAGAACATTAGAGAATATGTTTGACTTGAACGAAAAGTTTAGAAGACCCGCTAATGTGAAAACGCACATCTCGACTCTACATTTCGAGCTAATAAACTTAGGGACTGAAACGGATCCCAAGTTCGTGAACCTCGGCAAATGTTGTTCACCAGCAGAAAGAGACAAGTTCCTCAGTCTGTTTAAATAGTACAAATATATCTTTGCATGGCCGTATGCATATTTGAATACCTACGACACCAGCATTATCGAGCATGTCATCCCTATTAAAGCAGGCATTAAGCCATATCAGCAGCCGTTAAGGAAGATGCACCCCAAGTTGGAGCCACTGATTCAAAGCGAAGTGAAGAAATTGTTGGACGCCAGGATTATTTTTAAAGTCAGGCACTCTGAGTGGGTGTCTAATCTGGTACTGGTCAGAAAAAAATCGGGAGAAATCAGACTGTGCGTGGACTTCAGAAACTTGAACCGCGCCTCAGATAAAGACAACTATCCGGTACCTCCCATGGAGCAATTGCTACAGATGGTTTCTGGTTCTAAAATGTTTTCATTGTTAGACGGTTTCTCTGGCTATAACCAAGTGTTGGTAGCCGAGGAATATAGATTGAAGACCACATTCAGAACTAAATGGGGAACTTTTGCCTATAGAAGGATGCCCTTTGGACTGATTAATGCTGGAGCGACATTTCAGAGAGCTATGGACATAGATTTTTGCGGACTGATTGGACGAAGTGTGGTGGTATACCTTGATGACATCACTATATTCTCAAAGAAAAGAGGGGAGCACACTTTCCACTTAAAGCAAATTTTCGAGCACTGTCAGAAATATGGCATTTCCCTCAATCCTAAGAAGTGCGTATTTGAAGTCACAGAAGGTAAGTTACTGGGGCATATAGTTTCAAAGACAGGTGTATCTATAGACCTAGAAATAATTAAGGCCATTGAACAAATCCCCATGCCCCATAATAAAAAAGGAATGCAATCCTTCATGGGAACAATAAATTTCATGCGTAGGTTTGTGCCTGATTTTGCCCAGACTGTTAAACCATTACAACAGATGGTCAAGCAAAATGCACAATTTAAGTGGACTGAAACTAAAAAGAATGCTTTCAGTAAAATCAAGACTGTTGTTGCACATGCGCTTTCTCTGAAAAGTCCAGATTTTGATAAGGACTTTATTATGTATACATTTGCGTTCGATGATTCATTGGCAGCTGTGCTTACGCAAAAGGAGGATGGGGGTGATGAATTCCCAATATCTTTCATGAGCACTGGGTTACAAGGGGCTGAATTAAATTACCCAGCCATTGATAAGCAAGCATACGTAGTGTTTAAGGCAGTGAAGCAATTCAGGCCTTATATATTGAAAAATCGGACCAAGGTAATGGTCCCTTACCCAGCTGTAAGATCCCTTCTCATTAAAAAAGAATTAGGAGAAAGAAGGGGCAACTGGGTAACAGCCCTTCAAGAATACGATCTTGAATTCAAGCCATCCACTATAGTGAAAGGTCAAGGTTTATGCAAACTGATGACTGGGAGCAGAAACAATGAAGAACAAGCATGGGAAGATGAAGCCGAGTTGCATGTGATAGATGTTTGCCCTTTATTCACAGCTCCTGAGTCTTGGTACAGAGACCTTGTACATTACTTGCAGTCAGGGCTCCTACTAGAACATTGGAATTCCAAACAAAGAAGAGCTCTGCGTCTAAAATCAGCTTCCTACCAAATCATGGAAGGCGTATTATTCAGAAAAAACTACAATGGAGTCCTCCTGAGATGCTTGGAGAAAGAAGATGCTGAGAAAGTAATGTCTGAATTGCATGATGGTCTGGCTAGGGGACATTATTCAGGGGACACTACTTCCCATAAGGTCCTCAGAGCTGGTTATTACTAGCCAACGCTCTTCAGGGATGCACATGCGCATGTCAGAAAATGTGATACTTGCCAAAGATGCGGTGGAAGACAACCTAGAGTAGCAGCACCTCTAAAGCTTGTAATGATCACGGAGCCTTTCGAATAATGGGGATTGGACATCATTGGAGAAATAAAACCAAATTCTTCCCTGCTACACAAGTACATCCTCACCGCGACTGATTATTTCACCCGCTGGGTCGAAGCTATCCCACTGTGCAAGATAAATGAAGATGAAGTCATCAGCTTCCTACAAGATCATATCATGACCAGGTTTGGAGTTCCAGTTTCGTTAGTTTTTGATAATGCTAAATACTTTTTCATCCATTAAATTGATTGCATTTGCTCATGATAAAGGGATAAAATTACATTATTCTGCTAACTACTATCTGCAAGGGAATGGCCTGGTTGAATCCTCCAATAAAAACCTTATTAGAATCTTGAAGAAGACCGTAATAGAAAACCAGCGAAGTTGGCACTCATCCTTACCCAATGCCCTATGGGATGATAGAGTCACCCCCAAATCTGCAATAGGTGTGTCACCCTATACCCTTGTGTATGGTAAGGAAGCTATCCTACCTCCCAATATCATGCTACCAGCTTCCATACTAGCCCAAGAGTCTAGGGGGTCAGATGATGAGGTTCTCCAAATAAGAATATATAATCTCCTGAAGGCAGAAGAGGCCAGATCCAAGGCTAGAGAACATTTTAAACAACAGCAAGAGTCAGTTAAGAGATGGTTTGACAAGCATAAAGTTGGGACAAAATACTTTGAAGTAGGAGACTTAGTCCTCAAATGGGACCACCCCCATGATGAGAAAGGAAAGCATACCAAGTTCCAGTAGTTATGGGTAGGCCATTTTCATATTGTAGCCAAATTTGGCCCTGCTACTTATAAACTGCAAGATTTACAGGGATGGCTGGAGAACTTGCCAGTCAATGGTTTGGTTCTCAAGCCTTACTTTTCTTGAGTTTCTTTCTTTTGTCTGCCTTGTATATAAATGAGCTGTGTGGTTTTTGTCGAGTCATGTTTTCTTTTGATTTAATTTTAAGTTTTTTCAATAAAAGAAACGAACTTGTGGCTGTCTGGAGGATATTAAGGTCTGTTGGGGATAGCAAATATGTTGAGTGTCAGCCTATGTGTCGCTAAAAGATTTCTTCCAACCTAACAGTTTTCTCAAATAAAATGTTGTGTGCATTGAAGTCCTACTTAACCCCTGTGAATTAAACTGGATTCGAAGAGTCTGGAGTACTATGTCGGGGCTCCATCCACGTCACATTTAAAATGTTCTAAGGAGAGACAGTAAAGGACCCATGGGAAGAAGCAAGGTGAACTGTGTATTAAATATAAATGATCCCATGCCAAGAAATGAATGCCAAAAGCCAAATAAAGAGTCAAAACTTCTATAAAAGCATCATAAATCAAAGCAGGTGCTGAATCATAAGTACTTAAGGCCAAAAGATCCTCTCCATCCGTGAACTGAAGCTTAAAATATACCACTCACACAAAAGGACACTATGGGACAGAGGATCCTGAATTAAAATTCAGTAAGAAAGGCGCACAGAAAGACTCAAATGAAAGGGACAAAAGCACAAAAGCACAAAAGAGTTAAAATGGTATGGGAATGAAGAACAAACGAATATTGTTGTTTACCATCTGCTGCAATCCTGTGGTGTCCACACTGTTAGCTACCAGAAAACAGAGGTAATAATGAAACTCATACTCTGGCCTCAACATAGTTGTCTGGACTTAAAGGTCTCGGTTTTCCCTTTCCCCAAATGGACCATCATCAATGATTAAGGTACACATTTCTGTCTGTCAAGGAATCCATATGGCTGGAAGAATTCATTAGAAGCATTCTGGTTAAACAGTCTATTGCTCAAAGTATAATCACCTAGAGTTCTAGGTTCACCAGGTAATCACCAGTTGTTGCTGCCGCAACTGTTCTCCCCAAATTTATTTTTATTTAAATTCTGGGCCCCTCCTCATCATTTTTTTTGCTTGGTTGGATCGTTAAATGCTTGAGCCTCTCGGGCATATCTTATTTTCATTTTACTTTGAAGATTGGATGTCAACAGGTTTATTCATGCCATGTTCATTTTCGGTTAAGTCGTGGATTTCTGGCCGTGGAGAAGTAAAATTTTGTTCTTCAGGGTAGCCTTTGCGAAGAAAACGACTTTGGTTGTTAACGCTGCTCAAATCCTTGAGTTTTTCTTGTAATCGGGCCTCTTTTTGCTGTTGAATCGGAAGTTGCAAAGTCTCAGCCTCTCCGCCGTTGCGGCTCCTAGATCTTTTCTTCATCCGAAGTCTGAACCGATCTGACACCCGATTCATTTTAGCCTTCGATCGCTTGCACGTATCCCTAAATCATCTGCCGTTACGGCTGGAGAGATATTTTAAACTTCCAATTGGGGTGTCTTCCGACGTCCGACTAAGCCTTTACCCACTTTTGTCGCTTGTCTTCAGCCCTTGCCTTATCCACCGTTGCGGATGGAAGAACCATTCAGCCTCCGATGTCCTATCCTTTTCGACGTCCGATGTGAAGTTTTCTAGCCTGCGCCTCTGCACCACGTTAGCTCCTTCTGTTCTACCATTGCGGCCAGGTTTCTCTTTCCTCGTCCGGTGCCTGAAGCTTGCCGACCGGCGATTTATATTTTTGCCCGCCCAAAGCTTAATCGAGACCTTGTCCAGATGAACCTGGCTAGTTTCTTGTGGATTTACCATTATGGTCAGAAAAGTTTAATGTTTAAGATCTCATTTCAATGAATAATGCACTGAAATTGTCTACAGGAGGAATTCGATAGACCGTTGAAACGACCTGGAGCTGAGAAAAGGACAAAACAAACGAATGACAGAGGCGCCAACTAGGAAGATTTATCGGTTACTGATCAGGATATAAACGCTCACATAAAATGATTGGGAAGACAAAACGGCCAGAAGAGGAAGCTGAAACGTTGAAGATGCTGAAACGTCACACACCGGGAGGCATCCCAAGGGGCAGCAGTTGTAGTTTAAATATTTGGAAGTAGGACTGAGATGGGGCTTTTTCCCCTGGAAAATTTTGTAAATGTTTGCTTGTAAGAGGAACGACTTCGTTTTGCAAAGGAAACTGCAATTTTTTACCTGTTGGAGAGAGTAGAATGGAATGTATCAATGCGACTCAATGAATAATGTTGAAGAGGAACTATTTCGTTTTCAGCGGTGTTTCATTTGCTGTGAGAATGTTTAATTTCCTGAACCTATGTTCTTGTTGAATGTTCTTCGGTATCTTTTTTTTTGATAATTTCCACTGTGAGCAATTATTGTTGTTATAAAATGATCGGCTATCTGGTTATTTAAATATCTGTAAGTTTTCATGTGTCTTGAAAGAAATATCAGCTATCTGTGATTCTTCATAATGCATGTGCAAGATGTATTGCTCACCTAGAATGATAACCTTGCTCCCTAGGGATAGATTAGATAGTTAGTTTATTTCTTATTGTATCTGATTTGGTTGCTTGCGAGCATAAGAGGAGAGGTAAGAACCTGCGCATCACATTGTGACCGCTCCCTGCATCTTGATCACTCTGCATTTAGTTAGGCACTTGCATCTCATTTCTTAAAGTCAAAATACAAAAAGCTCGGTGGGCCGGGCCGCAACCGGTAAAGCCTTTGTTTTGTTTCTTGACCTACGGTAGCCGAACCGCAAACCGGACGGATTCCCTATTCCAAACAGTCAACGGGCTAGTTGGGAACGTTGATTGGGGAGAATCCCTTACTGTTGCCACCTGGGAATTTCCAGGCCTCAATAGAAACTAGTTGAAGAATGTGAAGATCTAGAATGCAGAGGCCATACAGTCATACTTTACGAGGGTATCTCAAATCAAAGAACAACTTGTAGTAGTAGAAGAAGAATTATAAAATGTAGAAGTGGTGATAGCCACCTTGAATGGCCTCCTAGGATCACAGGATTCATTTATGAGAGGAATGTGCCAGAAGGAAGTGATTACTTTCAGCTGACCCTGGGAAGAAGAAGAATCTCAACTCATAAGAAGAGAAGAAGAAGATGGGAGCAATTGAAGATCAAGCTCTCACCATCCAGAGAAGATCCCTCAAGCGATGAGGAATATGAAGAACTCAACTCTTGAAGAACCTCTTATCCACCTTAGCATTTGGATAAGAAATTATGCTATTATGAATGAAGAAGATGATGAAGCTGAAGGCTCAAGAAGGAGTCTACCCATGAAACAAATAAAGATAAGTATTCAATTGTCATTTCATGATATCATTTTGTTATGCATTTGTTGATATTCAGTTGATGTATTATCCATGATAGAATGTTTGCATTAATGACAGCATACTACTAATATGCATGTGATGGGTAAGTAGCTCATGGTGCTATACAACTCTCCATCTCTACTTATCTAGAATGAAACCTCTTTTCTGACATATTGGATTAGTGCACAATCTCAATATTGTCCTGGTGGAGATGGAAGGAATCTAGAAAGTTTCCGTGAAATATGGATGAATGTTGTATTGGCTAAGATAGTTGCATGATCATATATTTATGCATAAGAATATGCCATTATGAATATGACTTATGAAATGTTTCTAACCATACAACTAATGAATTTGACTTGTAGGAAAGATCGCATGCATAATCACCTACAAGAAAAGAAGAATGAGACTTGTTCCGAAGAACAAGTAACGACAGTTCAAGATGAAAAATAATATGACAAATGCAGCAACATAATTGATGCAGAACCTTCCAAGAAGAAAGGGAAGACCAGTTCAAGAAGAATGATGTCATGGATGCAGTATCGATACATGAAGGGAAGTTCGTAGTTCCATCATGCAGTAGATGGAAACATCATAGGATACAAGGCAAGATTCAAAGAGACATTTGTAGCTAGTGGGAGGTTAGACACATGATAGGTAGAATCATGTGTGCAAATGAAAGAAGACCTTGTACAAGCTCAGAAGACACCCATGGGATAACACATACATGAGGAGCTTGATGAAGATCTGAACCTTTGCTACAAGGTTGATAGAGGATGACAAGCTCACAGATGGGTGTGATATGAACTTTTGAAAAATTTCAAGATAGAGGATCTTGGTATCTAGTGACCCTAGATGGATACATAGAATATTAGTAGCAGAGGAAGCTACTTGTCACTCCAGTACAAAATGTTTCAGTGCCTAGAGTATGGAATACATGGGGAGTATGATGCTTCAGAGGGAGTGACTGTAGAAGATCCTGAAGTTCGACATGGTACGATAGGATGGACACATTACTGATGAATCTAGGCTTTACAAAGAGTAAAGTGGATTCCAACCTTTGCTTCAAGGTTGAAGGCGGAAGACCCATGATGCTCCTGTTATGTGTCGATGCATTATTTTCTAGGCATGGAGGTGTGGACAAGGGAAGTATGCAGTAGAGATCCTAAAGAGGTTCAGGATGATGGACTGTAAGGCCATGAACACACCTATGGTATCGAACATGAAGCTATTGAGTGATGCTTCCAGAAGCGGTTGATGCTATGATGTATCATCAGATGATTGGGTTCTTGATGTACCTGATGAACAAAAGACTAGACATTTGCTTTACTTTGAACACCTTGAGCCAGTTCCTGATAGATCTGAGACATGTTCACTTGACAGCTACAAAGCATATTCTGAGGTACTTGAGGGGTACAATTGATTATGGGCTCAAGTACGAGGAAAATCAAAATATTTACCTAGAGGGTTGTGTTGATTCAGATTGGGCAGGTAGTGCCATTGATAGGAAGAGCACTTCAGGGTGTTTCTTCCGTATGGGATCAGGTGTGATCTCTTGGTTTAGTAGGAAGCAATCCTGTGTGGCACTGAGTATAGTTGAAGCAGAGTATGTCGCAGCTTGTTCAACTAGTTTTTAGTTTTTCAACATTAAGCTAGCATTATTAGGATCTTTAACTAAGAGAATAAAAAGAATATCAATCAAACACAAGAGACAATGAATGCAGTGTTTTTCCTTGGGGAAACCATAAATGGAGAAAACCCCACAAATTCCTCAGATATATAATCAACACCAAAATAGAAAATCCCAAAACAGTAAGTGATCTCTCGATAGCAGTAACCTTCTTCTTATCTAGCCCTAGTGTCTTATCCTTCCTCAACTATGTGCTACACTTGAGTGTGTATGCGATGTGTACTAAATAGAGAAGTCACCTCTCTATTTATATTGCTTCCTGACATGAATAAAACCCTACTAGGGATGAATTCACTAAGTGAGTCTAATAACCCTAGTGCCTCAGAATTGTGGGGACTTTAACCCTTAGACAATAGGAGGGTTACCCACAATGACTTGACATGACTTGTTTACATTATAGATCCTCTTGATCGAAACATTGGGGCATGACATCATGAATCAATTACATTATAGACACATCCCGGAATAAACATCAGGTTACAAGACATAATATACATAGATGAATACATTCCGAAGTTACAAATACATCAACACTCCCTCTTAACTAGGAAGGTATTCTTTCAACACAATTTTTAGCACTGGTCTTCTTCTCTGTATCGACTGGATCATCTCATCATCTTCATCTTCAAGTCTTATTAGTCTTCTTCATCTTCTTCATCTTCTTCATCTTCAAGTCATCTTCTTCTTCAAGTATTCTTATTCTTCAAGTCTTCTTAATCACAGTATCTGCATCATCACGAATACTGGGTCATCAGTGCTGGATCATCATCTCATCTAGATCATCACTTGATCTGGATCGTCATCAAGTCTGGATCATCATCACATCTGGATCATTACTTGATCTGGATCATCATCGAGTCTGGATCATCATCACAACTAGATCGTCACTTGATCTGGATCATCATCAAGTCTAGAACATCATCACATCTGGATCATCCTCACATGCTATCTTAGAATGGTGCTATCTTGATTCTTCTCATCAGAGGAAGTTCTACAGAGTCAATCCTGTAGGCCTACCCTTCATGTAGGTCTTCATCAACACTTATATCTGACACTTAATTCAGAATGGCCTGCCCAGCGCTTACATCTGACCTCATCTTGTCAGAAAGGCACACCCAACACTCACATCTAAACTCATCTTGTAGGAAAGGCCTAGCACTCACATCTGACCATGTGTAAACACATCGCACCAAAATGGCTCAACACTTATATCTGATCATGTACAAGCACATCGCATAAAAAAGGATCTACACTTACATCCAACCTCATCCTGTCAGAAAGGCACAAAACTCACATCTGACCATGTGTAAACACATCGCGCCAAAATGGATCAGCACTTATATCCGACCCCATCCTGTCAGAAAGGCTCTACACTTACATTCGACCATGTGTAAATAGATCGCATCAAAAGGGCATGCACTCACATCTGATCATGAAGGAAATAATCCTATCATCGCATCAGAATGGCCCCTAGTCCCAGACTAAGCTACCTGGTAACTGACCAGGTGCCTCCATTCTCCCAAAGAATGGAAGTTGCCCTTACATCTGACCTACTCGTCAGAATGGCCAACACTCACATCTGACATGGGAGGAACTTAATCCTTTAGCCATGACAGAATGGTTCAACCCTTACATCTGATCAAGTGGGAACACATCCCTCTCTCACATCAGAATGGATTCTCAGTCCTAGACTGATTTTTCTTGGTAAGTGACCAGGCACCTCCATTCCCAGAATGGAAATAGCCATTGTATCTGATCACTTAGGAACCAATCCTACAGTCGCATCAGAATAGCTCAGCACCCATATATGACATTTAAGGAACCAAATCCTCTCACCATGATAGAATGGATCAGCCCTTACATCTGACCATGGAAGGAACTTAATCCTCTCCCATTTCAGAATGGCTCACGGACTCATCACTTCCCTTTGGAGGGAACCTTGATCTAGAGAACACCAAGCTTCTCCCTGAAGTACTCAAACTTCACCCTAGCTAATGGCTTCGTCAACACATCAGCTATATGATTTTTCGTCGCAACATACTGAAGCTTCACTACTCCCCTCTTCACCATATCCCTGATATAGTGATACTTGATCTCGATATGCTTCAACTTGTCATAAAACACTGGATTCTCTGACAACTTCATGCAACTCTGGTTGTCACAATGTATACAAGTAGCATCCAACTAGAGATCAAATAAATTAGACAGTAGCTTCCTCAGCCATATTGCCTCACAACTAGCTGAATAAGCTGCAACATACTCTGCTTCAGCTGTACTCAGTGCCACATAGGATTTCTTCTTGCTAAACCAAGAGATCACACCTGATCCCATACTAAAGCAACACCTTGAAGTGATCTTCTTATCGATGGCACTGCCTGCCCCATATGAATCAACATAAACCTCCAGGTTAATCTTCTGATTCACCTCGTACTTGAGCCCATAATAAACTATACCCCTCAGGTACCTCATAATATGCTTTGCAGCAATCAAGTGAAAATTTCTCGGATCTGTCAGGAACTGGCTCAAGGTGTTCACAGCAAAGCAAATGTCTGGTCTCGTGTTCATCAGGTACATCAAGGACCTAATCATCTAACGATAAATTGTAGCATCAACCGACTCTGATGAAGAATCACTCAATAGCTTCAAGTTTGATGCCATACGTGTGGCCATGGCTTTGCAGTCCATCATCCCAAACCTCTTTAGGATCTTTATTGCATACTTCCCTTGTCTAAGGGAGATTCCATCTGCACTCTGCCATACCTCCATGCCTAGGAAATAATGCATCATACCCAAGTCCTTCATTTTGAACTCAGCTACAAGCTTTCTCTTTGTATCAACAATCAACCCATCCATACCTGTCACAAACAGATCATCTACATATAGTAGGAGCATCACTGGGTTGCCATCTTCAACCTTGTAGTACAGGTTGGAATCTGCTTTACTCTTGGTAAAGCCCAAACTAGATAAAAAGCTGTCAATTCTACCGTACCAAGTCCTGGGTGCCTTTTTCAAGCCGTACAGGGCTTTCGTCAATCTACACACATGAGACTCTCTATCATGTGTCTCAAAACCGAGAGGTTTTTCTACATACACTTCCTCTTCCACTACACCATTCAAGAAGGCAGTCTTGACATCCATTCGGTGTATCTTCCATTTCATCATTGCAGCCAGAGCTAGTACTGATCTGATGGAAGTGCATCTGGCTACAGGTGCAAAGGTATCTTCATAATCTATTCCTTCTTTCTAAGAGAAACCCCGAGCCATAAATATTGCTTTATATTTTCCAATGCTATCGTCTACAGCATGCTTGATCTTGTAGATCCATTTGGAAGTTACAACTGACTTCCCTTCTGGTCTTGGGACAACATCCCAAACATCATTCTTCATGATCAATTGGTACTCTTTGATCATAGCATCCTTCCATTCTTTCCGTTCTACCGCTTCTTCATAACTAGAAGGTTCTTTATCAATGAAATCACATAGTAAAGCTACATACCCAGAATAGGATCTCGTCCTCTTTCTTTCTCTGTGATTTTCTTTTGGAGCCCCATATCTTTCTACACCTTGGATAATTTCACGTACCCAAGAAGGTTTCCTCTTATGAGGATTCTTCTCCAGAGGTGGATCTACAGGTCTTTGTGGTTCTTCAAATTCTCAATATTCTACTTCAGTTTCTTCATTCATGGTTGTATCCTGAATTTTGGGTACTTCTGCTTCTTCAGGTTCTTTAGCAGGTCTCTTTTTGGATTTTTTGTAAGTTGTGTCTTCATCAAATGTCACATCCCTGCTGATGTCAATATTATTGTATACTAGGAAATATATTCTATAAACCTTCGAGCTTTCAGAGTATCCCACAAATATACCTTTCTTTCCTGAAGGATCTAATTTTGTTCTCTTCTCTTTTGGAATGTGTATGTCAACAGGACAGCTGAATATTCTGAGATGGCTGACTTCTGGTTTCTTGCTGGAGAAGACTTCTTAAGGAGTCTTGTTCTCAAGTACTATATGTGGAGTATTGTTCTATACATACACTACTGTTTTGGCAGCTTTCGCCCAAAGATGCATAGGAAGATCTTGATCATGAAGCATAGATCTTGCAGCTTCCATGATAGTTCTGTTCTTTTGTTCTGCAATCCCATTCTGTTGTGAATTATAAGGAGTGGAAAAATCCCTCTTAATCCATGATTCTTTACATAGCTCTTTGAATTCATTTGAAGTGAATTCTCCACCATTATTTGATCAAAAGGTCTTGATCTTCTTTTCAGTGTGATTCTCGATCAAGGCTTTGAATTCCTTGAACTTGCTAAATACTTCGTCTTTGTTCTTCATGAAGTAAACCCATGTCTTCCTAGAAAAGTCATCAATAAAAGAAACATAATATGTATACCCACTTAGTGAGCTTGATGACATAGGACCGCATACATCGGAGTGGATGATTTCCAGGATTCCTTTTGCTTTGCTTTCGCTACTTGGAAATGTCTTCTTTGTGTTCTTTCCTTTCGCGCATCCTTTGTAGACCCCATCATGTTTTGCTTGTATTTCTGGAAGACCTTCAATAAATTTTCTTGCAAGAATTAGTGCTCTGTAATGCACATGTGCAAGCCTTCTATGCCAAAGTTCATTTGGATCTACTGTGTCATGGACCAAGGCTTGTTCTGGATGGCCCTTCAATTTGTACAAACCTCCTTGTTCACCAATCACTATTGCATCATCAATAGTCTTTCCTTTTGGCCACATGATGACTTGACCATCTATGAATGCAACCTTCATTCCTTTTGCATCTAATGCTGATATGGAGAGAAGGTTCTTCTTGAGTCCTAGCACAAACAATACTTCCTTCATTATTATAGACTTTCCAGAGTCTAGCTTATAGGAAGATTCCCCACTACCTTTTATTGGATATTGGTAGTCATCTCCTAGCTTCACCTTGTGAGGTGATTCATGTTCTGAGAGTTTCACAAAGGATTCCTTGAATCTAGTCATGTGTTTGGAAGGCCCACTATCTATAAGCCAATCATCACTTCCATGAGTAATGTTCCCGTGAGAGTGGAAATCAAAACATATTCATTCTCGCTTGAAGAATATTCACTTTCATATCTGGTTCTCTTCGATGAAGGTTCATCATCCTTTGCAGCATGAGCATGATGTATTCTTTTGTTTCCCTTCTTCTTGTGACAGCTAATTTTTTTCTTAGGACAATCTCTAGCAAAGTGTCCTTTTTCATCACATGTATAACAAATGAACTTAGACTTATCTCTAGGTTTTCTAGAGTTATTCCTTTGATGAGAGTACTTACTTCTGTGATGGCTGGATATGGGTTTCTTGGATTGTACTATGACAGCTTGATCTTCACTTCCCATATTCTCTTCTCAAGCTGCTATCCGAGCTTCTTCTTGAGAACATTCTTCCCACAGTTTGCTGAACTTGACTAACTTCTTTCTAGCACAGATCCCTTGAATGAAGGAGTTCCATGTCCTACGGAGACCATTCAAGGTGGTCATCACAATTTCTGCATTCTCTACTTCTTCATATATTGCTTCTAATTGTTCCTTGATCTGAGAAACCCTTGTGAAGTAAGACTGGATGGTCTTTGCATTCTAGATCATCACATTCTTCAGTTGATTTCTTAGAGTCATTTTCTGGTTTATGTTCTTCCCTTCAAACAATTTGGTTAGGGCATCGAACATAGCTTTAGGTGTCTTGAGAGAGGACACTTGTGGGATAAGGTGATCCTTAATATAATCAGCAATGATCCTCTTTGCCATAACCAACTTATTCTTATGCAAGGCCTTAGCCTAATCTCCCTCTAGAATTGGAACCTCCTCATGGATCTAGGAGTCCAACTCATTCTCTTCCAGGACCAGGGAGATCCTATACTTCCAAGCTCGAAAGTTATCATCTCCCTCAAGCTTTTCATCAAGCTTGGTATGATGAGACATCTTAACTGAGAACCTCAAATGGAAATACAAAATATTTAGATCTTACCAGGTCAAGATGTCGTATCTGGATTTGGATCTAAAATCCTGCAGTACTGGTTCAAGAGCAAATTAGGGTTTTTCTTTTCTGGAGTTCTGTCCAACCAAATGCTTTGAAATTGATCCCTAACTTCGATTTTGGGGAGGATATCAATCCAGGCTTAGGCTCACTGAAAAATTCCTCTTCTGTGAAAAGCCCCAATTTTCGGCAGTAGTGTCGGGTCCAAAACTAAAAAACCTCAGAATTAGATTTTGCTTCAACATAAAGATGCGCCCTAAGGAGGAGAGTTATTCCACCTTAATTTTGCTGAAAATATGTGGAGGAAGATCCACAAACTAGGAAGCCCTAGTTCCTGCAGCTGCATAGTGTCTTCTTCTCAGGTTAGCTTTGATACCATGTTAGTTTTTCAACAATAAGCTAGCATTATTAGGATCTTTAACTAAGAGAATAACAAGCACAACAATCAAACACAAGAGATAATGAACACAATGTTTTTCCTTGGGGAAACCATAAATGGAGAAAACCCCGCAACTTCCTCAGAGATAGAATCAACACCAAAATATAAAATCCCAAAATAGTAAGTGATATCTCGACAGTAGTAACCTTCTTCTTATCTAGCCCCAGTGTCTTCTCCTTCCTCAACTATGCACTACACTTGAGTGTGTATGTGATTTGTGCTAAATAGAGAAGTCACCTCTCTATTTATACTACTTCTCGGCATGACTAAAACCCTACTAGGGCTGACTTCACTAAGTGAGTCTAATAACCCTAGTGCCCCGAAACTGTGGGGACTTTAACCTTTAGACAATAGGAGGGTTACCCACAATGAATTGACATGACTTGTTTACATTATAGATCCTCCCGATCGAAACATCGGGGCATGACATCATGACTCAATTACATTACTCTTACATCAGGTTACAATGTCATAAGATACATTAGATGAATACATTCCAAAGTTACAAATACATCAACACTAGTTGTGAGGTAGTATGGCTGAGGAAGTTACTGTATAATTTATTTGATCTCCAGATGGATGCTACTTGTATACATTGTGACAACCAAATTTGTGTGAAGTTGTCATAGAATCCAGTGTTCCATGACAAGTTGAATCATATCAAGATCAAGTATCGCTATATCAGGGTTATGGTGTAGAGGGGAGCAGTGAAGCTCCAGTATGTTGCGATGGACGATTAGATAGCTGATGTGTTGATGAAGCCATTGGCCAGAGTGAATTTTGAGTACTTTAGGGGGAATCTTGGTGTTCTCTAGATTGAGATCCCTTCCAATGGAAAGTGATGAGTCTGGAAGCCATTTTGATGGGTAGGTTAGATGTAAGGGCTGATCCATTCTGTCATTGTGAGAGGATTGGTTCCTTCCATGTTAGATATGAGTGCTAAGCCATTTTGATATGATTGTAGGACTAGTTCCTACATGATCAGATATAAGGGATACTGCCATTCTTGGAATGGAGCTTCTTGGTGAGTTACCAGGAATACTTGGTCTAGGACTAAGGGCCTTTCTGAGACGATTGTAATATGTAGTCTTACATGATCAGATGTGAGCACATGGCCATTCTGATGTGATTGAGGGATGTGTTCCCACTTGATCAGATATAAGGGCTGTTGCCATTCTGTCATGGTGAGAGGATTTCTTCCTTCCATGGAAGATGTGATTGTTGGCCATTTTGATGAGTAGGTCAGATGTAAGGGCTACTGCCATTCCCTGGGAGAATGGAGGCACCTAGTCAGTTACTAGGTAGCTCATTCTGGGACTACGGGCCATTCTAATGTGACTGTATGATTGGTTCCTACAAGATCAGATGTGAGTACATGCCATTTTGATAAGTAGGTCAGATGTAAGTGCTGTGCCTTTCTGACGAGTGGGTCAGATGTAAGTGTTGTGCCTTTTTGAGGAGTAGGTCAGATGTGAGTGCTAGACATTCTGATGATTAGGTTAGATATAAGGACTACCAAAGACCTATAAGGAGGTAGGCCTACAACCAGCATGAAAAAGGGTTGGCTCTGTAGAACTTCCTGTGATGAGAAGAATCATGAGATAACACATATGATGATGACCTAGTGATGATCCAGATCGAGCTATGATTACATCCAGTTATGATGTCTTCGAGATGATCCAGATCGAGTGATGATCCAAATCTAGCAATGATGATCTAGATCGAGTGATGATCTGGATCTAGTGATGATGATCTAGATCGAGTGATGATCTAGATCCAGTGATGATGATCCAAATCGAGTGATGATCTAGATCGAGTGATGATCCAGATCTAGATGAAGATGACTTGAAGATGAAGATGATGAGAACTTGACGATGACCCAGATGATAGAGAAGAAGACTTGTGCTGAAAAACTATGTTGAGAGAATACATTCCTAGTTAAGAGGGAGTGTTGATGAATATGTAACTTCAAAATGTATTCACTTGTATTTCTTATGTATTATAAACTGATGTTTATTCCTGGATGTATTTGTAATGTACTTGAGTCATTTCATGCCCTGATGTTCCTATCGGGAGTTTTTATAATGTAAACAAGTCATGTCAAGTCATTGTGGGTAACCCTCCTATTGGTCAAGGGTTAAAGTCCTGATAATTATGGGGCCCTTAGGTTATTAGACTATCCTAGAGAAGTCAACCCTAGGTGAGTAATTGTAAGTTGGGGAAATAGTCCCCATCGTTGTGTTAAGGATAACCCTCCTTGTTGGTCGGAGGAGGCAAAGTCCCCACAAGTTGTGGGGCACTAGGGTTATTAGACACTCCTAGAGATGTCGGCTCTAGTAAGTAATTGTTAAGTGAGGCTGACATGTTGGAGTGGATTTCAAGTGAACGAAGGCATATAAATAGAGAGTGAGCCTATCTATTTATCACACACACACTCACTCATTGGGGTGCATGAGTGAGAGGATAATTTGCTGGGACAAGAGAGAGATTGCTGCTGTCGAGAGATCATATTTATGTTTTCGAGTTTTAATTTTGGTGCTGATTCTATCTCTGAGGAAGTTGTGGGGTTTTCTCCTTTATGGTTTCCTAGAGGAAAATTCTTTGTGTCTCTTGTCTCTTGTGTTTTATTGCTGTGCATGTTATTCTCTTAGTTAAATATCCTAAGATCATAATGATAGCTTGAATGATAAAAATCTAACATGTATCAAATGGAAATCATCTTTACATGAGTTTTATGTTTCATTTACAATTTATTTTACAGTGAACCATGTTTAGTTTACAAGTTATGAATGAGAAATATACCAGTCTAGGATGTAGTTTGCTAATGAATCAACAACTGTATTATCTAACCTAGGGATATGCATGTAAGTGATACACTCAAATGACCTCTCTAATAAACACACTCTCGAAAATAAATGGATTATGTGATTTATGATGGTATAGACATGGTTTAGATGACAAACCACTAATTGCGAATCCATAAACACTACCAAATCATGAATGTGTCAAGATGCAGCCTCAGTCAACAAACCTATTAATGTCTGATACTCTACGATGTTGTTGGTAGTGGTACCAATGCAAACCACTTCGGAACTGATCAAGTCATGAGCCGAGGAATAGAGAACCCAAGTAGTTGAAGCAAGGTTTAGGGTATGATGGCAAGAACCATCAGCGAAGCCCTAAAAAGCCATCTGATTTGCATAACCAAAACATGGTATAAACAGTTTGGACACTAAACTCAACACCATACTGAATCAAGACACAACACACTAAAAGACAAAAATATACATATATACAAGGTACCATACAAAAATGATTTAAGAATAGTACCTTTTCAAGTACAACCCATTGCGAGGTTGCCCGAAGGGTATCCCGTCATAATCCACGAGCTAATAAGGCCCTTTCTGTAAAATCTTTTTGAGGACAAAGGGACCATACCGCATTGACTCAAACTTCACTTTACCTATTTTATCGTGTCTTTGATCATAGGTCAGAAGTAATTCACCTTCATTGAAAACACGAGGCTGAACAAATTTATCATACTGGGCCTTGACGTGTTTCTTATGTGCCTCATTAGCTAAGGCAACATCTCTTCTAGTTTCGTCAAGATTAGTCAGGTATAGAAATGTCTCTTCCTCGGTGGAAGTGTTTGGTAGAAGTTCTACCACAAGTTTTAGTGATGGAATGTGGCATTGGATAGGAAGGACAACTTCTACTTCGTAAACTAATTGGAATGGTGTGAACCAGTCATTGTTTTTACCAAAGTCCTGTAAGCCCAAAGAGCAGAAAAGACAGTTAGGTGCCAGTTGGATTTATGATCTCCAACGATCCTCTGCAACATAGTTTTTAAAACTTTGTTAATGGCCTCAACCTGACGATTAGCCCGCAGATAGTAAGGAGTTTATTTTTCATGGAGCAAACCCAGCTTGGTACTCAACTCGGTCATCATCTAATTCTGGAAATGCAATCCATGCTTAGTGACTATATACTGTGGGACTCCAAACCTAGTTATCATGTGATTAAATAAGAAGAGTGCGATAGTCTTACCATCCTTTGCATATGTAGGCATAGCCTCATCCCATTTTGTGAAATATTCAATGGCTATGATGATGTAACCATGCCCCCCGGTTGAGGTAGGATTACAATGCTTAAAGTCAATACCCCATTTGGAAAAAGGGCCAATTGCAATGACGGGGTGTAAAGGAGTAGGGTGGGTGCGCTTTTTCAGATAGAAATGTTGGCAAGGTGGGCATTTCTTAATAGCATCGTGACACTCTTTGAAGATTGAAGGCCCAAAAAAGTGAGTGCGAAGGATTTTCTAGGTTGTAGCAATCCCAGAAAGATGACTGCCACATGCTCTTGAGTGGCAATCATTAAGGACTTGTTTAGCCTCTTCACGTGTAAGGAATCTCCGTAGAATGGAATTGATACCACGTCTATACAATGTATCATTTAAGATGAGGTAGTACTTTGCGTGGTGACAGATATGGTGACGATCATCATGGGATATATTGGGCTGAAATATTTGAGTTTGGAGATAAATGATTAAATATCCATACCATGGATTAGTTGTTCTTATCAAGAACAAGAATTCATTCAGAAATGAATCACTGGGCTTAGTATCCATCAAAGTGTGGGGAAGTTCACACATCAGCTCTACAAAGACCAGGGATTGCTTTGAAGTGGCCTTAGCAAACTTAAGGTCAAATTCCTATAGGATGACAATCTAACGGGAATATTCCCCCCCCTAGCACCTGACGAGTTAGGATGTAGTACATAGGGTTTTAATCTGAAAGTACCGTGGTAGTGCAAAGAAAGATGTAATGATGAAATTTTTGAACAGCAATGAACATATCCAATGCTAACTTCTCCACACACAAGTATTGGGTTTTAGAATCAATGAGATTCTTACTGGCATAATATATCATGTGTTCCTGACCATTGCGATCCTCCTGGGCTAGAACCATTCCAATGGTAGTAGCGGAGGTAGAAACATACATGAAAAATTCCTTTGAATAATTCGAGGGATGTATCATGGGTGAATGAGTCAGAGCATGCTTGAGATTATCAAAGGATCATTGGGCCTAGTCATCCTAGAAGAATGGAGTGTTCTTCTTTAGGAGAGGCATATAACCGTGTATTTTCTCAGCGAAATTGCAAACGAAATGACAAAGAAATTTTTCCTTCCCTTGCAAACTTTGGAGCTCAATAATGTTTGTTGGGGCAGGTAGGGACAATATAGCATCAATCTTCAGTGGATCAATCCGGATGCCATCCTTAGAAACCACAAAGCCAAGAAGACGTCCCGTCTCAATGCAAAAAACACATTTGTGTGGATTGAGCCATATGTTATAATGACGACATCTCAAAAAAATGTCTCTAAGATTCCCAGGGTGGTCTTCCCATTGCTGTGAATCTGTCGGGAGATCATCAAGGTATGACTCCACGATGTTCTTAATATCATGAAACACATAGGACATGGCTCCAACGTTCTTGAGGCCAAAAGGTAACTTCCTATAGGTGAAGGTTCCCCATGTGCATATAAATGCCATTTTGTGCCGATCAGCCGAAAATATATCAATATGATTATAGCCAAAAAAAGCATCCATGAACAAGAAGATGACACTTCCAGCACAGTTGTCGATAATGTGATCGATATGTGGAGTCAGAAAATTGCCTTTAGGACAAGCTTTGTTCAGGTCTCAAAAATCGATACAGACTCTAATGGTTCAGTGCTTTTTGTTCACAAGGACAATGTTAGATACCCATTCCATCAAGGGTATAGGATAAATAAATCCCGCCTTCAGAAGTTTTTCTACTTCGGCTTTAATAGCCGTAGCCTTCTGGGGATGGACTTGACATAATTTCTTCCTGACAGGTTTTGTTATGGGATAGGTTTTAATTTCATGAACCACAATAGACGGGTCTATCGCAGGCATTTCTTCATAAGTCTAGGAAAAAATATCTTGGAATTATTTGAATAATGCTCTATGTGCTTCAGTTTCTTTCGTTGAGCAGTTCTTCCCTACATGAACATGCTCAATTGTTCCAGGTTTGAATGATATGTGTTGGGGCTCCGACCCTAAAGGTCCTTAGTTTTGGTAACTCCACGGTTCTTGAGGAAGTGTAAGTGGAGTTACAGCCTAAAATAGTCTTAGGGTGCTGCGGGTGGGTCGAACCCCCTTTTTGTAACTAACCCTTGGGTTAAATCCAGGGTTAGGGTTTTGGACGCCCATGGTGTAAATCCATGGTTTTGTAACAGTGCGCTATATAAATAGGCACTTACGTAAAGAAGTAGGGTTAGGTCTTGAATGATTATCTTATGAAGCTAATGGAATGCGAAGATAAGAGATTGTATAAGGGTTTTTGTAAGAAGGTTAAGTCCCAGCTGTGTGCGTGGACGACCTCTACAACTGTGTGCGCAGAGGGGTTTTGTTGGTGAAAAGGAAGATCTGTAGCTGTGTACGCAGAGGCCTGCTGCTATGTGCGCGGCTTTGAGGATTGAAGGGATCTGTAGCTGAGTGCGTAGATCAGAACTGTCGTTTTAGTTGTAAAGAGTTAAATAAAACACAGTTCTATGGACGTAACCCCTACACTGGGGGTGAACCACGTGACATCTGGTGTTGTGGTTCATTTGTGTGATTTGTTATTGTATTTTATGCACTGTTAAATAAATAACTGATAAAGTAAGACTACTGTTAATAACTAGCTTTGCTGTGAATTCCCAGATAAGGGTTGTGCAAGTAACTGTTTATTTATCTAATTGCGAAGCTGCATAATTGATATTACAAGCATTCTGTTAAGTGATTGTTAATAGTTAAAGACTAAAGGTACAGTAAGATTCTCTCTTCTGCTTGCAGAAACCTGATTCTACGGCACCCCATAGCTGTTTCGGGTGAGACTGTAGCCTGTTCGTAGGCTGCTGCCGAAAGGGCCAACACTGTGGGTCTTTTGTTGGTGCAAGTTAAAGGTGAAACCCGGGTCTGCCCATTTAGCCCAACAAATTGGTTCCATTGGCAGTTGAACTCAGTATCTGTTGAAGAGAGATCTATGTCGTACCTCAAGGGCTATGTTTTGGCAGCCCTCTATAAAAGAAATTGGTGATTGGATCGAAGCAACCTATTTCAAGTTTGTAGAATAGGAAAACAAAGATCCCCGTTGTAGCGTGGAACAATTTTTGCAAAGGTGCATCTTTTCTGATGTTCATGAAATTTTCTTTGGTTCTACACACATAGAGTTGCACCAGTGGTTATCCAGGTTAACAGAAAGGAGGACAAACTTCCAAGAAAATCAGTTTCCTCCCTGGACCCCCGCGAGAATTGCTATCTTGAAAAGAGTGAACAACGCGATCTCGCGAGCCGTGGATTTTTGGACTGCGTGAACTCTCGAAGCATTTGTGATGGAGTTCGCCATCGGCACAAGTACCTCCTTTAGCGAAGCTGAACGAAAATTTTTCAAAGGACCAAGGGGTAAGTACTTGAACCTATTTAGTTTGAATATTAAAATACTATTGGCTGAAAAAGGAATCTTGCTTATAGAATCAGATTGTTAGATCTAGTACTGCTCACCTATGATTGGAAGTGACTGGGACTTCAACGAGCAAAGTGGTTTGCTGCGAAGTGGAAAAAGATATAAGAGATATCTTGGTTCCTCTACTGAGTATACCCCTTTAAGCTCTGAAGCCTCTGAGTCTGCCGAGGCCCCCCCTGTTAGAAACCCTTCGATAACCCCACAGCAGAGACCTATTATCCCTGAGAACCTATCGCAGTCTAAAAGTAACCCTAGCCCGAGTATCCCTGTCGTAGGTCAGTCATCCCTAGCTAGTTCAAACCCTTCTTCCCCCCCTAGATCCTAGATGGCCATGTTCATGATGACATCAAACCACCGATTTTTAAAGGAACTGGGTCAGAAGATCCAAAACAGTTCTGGTTTCTGTGCGAAGCTGTGTGGACCGCAAATAATATTACGGACATAGATGTTTGACAAGCACAACTGATCACTTCTTTCAGAGACCGAGCCCTAACTTGGTTTATGAAGTTTGCTAGCATGCAGAATCCTATCTTGGCTGACATCAAAGCAGCACTGATCCCAGAATTTAAGAAACCTAAATCAGAGTCGCAGTGCATCACTGAGTTAAAAGAGATTCAGCAGCGGCGAGGAGAATCTGTGTGGGACTTTGATCAGAGATTCAAAGTTCTGCTTGACCAAGTTAGCTTCACGATTGGACCAGCACAACATAAGGAGTGGTTTATTGCAGCATTATTACCTCACATCAGAGCTCCACTCATGCAACAGAAGGTTGCTGATCAGCAAGAGGCCTTAAAAATTTCCATAAAGCTTGAAACTGCACCTGTTAAAGATAATTCTGGCATAGCTCAAATTCAAGCGCAGCTCGCGGAGATGGCTTTAGAGCTTCGCGACATGAAAAAAGGGAAAGCCACCCGCGATGAGGTATGGTGTATACATTATCGAACAGAAGGCCATGACAAGGACCAGTGCCCGGCATTGAGAAATTATTTGAATACTGGTGCACCAAACCCACTGAATCCTAGTGTTCTGTACTGTGAGATCTGTTGAACTACTGGACAGCATTGACCGGAAGACTGCTATCTGCTACAAAGGTATGTTCAAGTCCCGAAGAACCCTTACTATAAATTCTGTAAGTCAGTAGGCCACAATGAAGATGAATGTTGCAGCTTCGACCTTATGAGGGAACGGACCTACGACACTTATAGGATCTACCCAGATGCACAAGGCAATGATGAATATGGTTACCGAGGTGGTCGAGGCAGTTTTAGAGGCCGTGGTCGTGGTATGCCTGGAGGAGGTCGAGGTCAAGTTATTTGCTATAACTGCAATCAAGCAGGACATCATCCACGACATGCTGATACTGCAGAGTAGTTGATCATGTCATCGAGCAGTGCCCATAGTTACTAGCTAAAATCCAAGAAAGAACCAGTAAACCTATTCCGAGTGTCGAGTTGATTGCTGTTGAACCACGACCAATCCCAGCTGTTAATGTGATTACAAGAAGTGGAGCTATGACAGAGGCACAGTGTCAGGTGAAGCAGCCTGACGAAGCTGGGGTCCACAAGGCCGTAGAGAGGACTCCAGCATTTGATGTTCAAGGAGAAAAAGAAACTTGTTTGGAGACCAGACAAGACTTTGTTGATTCAGATTTACCAGCACCAAACCAGCAGCATCAGCAGCTGCAATCCCAAGAAAACTCACAAGGCCAAGTAAGTACTCTGTCATTGTTTTTACAGAGTTGCATCAAATTGTTAAGAAATCAGAATGCCTTAAATGAATTACAAAAATTTATTCAGTCTTGTGAACCTCATCAAAGTCCTGATAGTGAAAGAGCTGTTAGTAGAGTTCGAAGAACTGGAAGAGAGATGAGACTACATGATCAGGTAGGAGAGTATGACATGAAGGATATTATTTTAGATCTGGGTTCTGAAGTTAATATTTTAACTAAGCAGACATGGGAACAAATGGGAAAACCTACCCTTGATTGGTCACCCATATAGTTGAGACTAGCCAATCAGCAGAGGATTATACCCTTAGGAAGATTTCCTCAGGTACCAGTGGATATAGATGGAGTCAGTACTGTAGCAAATTTTGAAGTTATTGAGATCATTGATGACAGTAACCCCTATCCCGCTTTGCTAGGAATTGAGTGGGAAATAGATAGTGATGCAGTTATCAATCTTAAAAAGAGACAAATGACTTTTGAAGGGAAGAGATTGAGAGCAATACTACCATTGGATCCTTCTCAAGGAGAAAGATATACAGAGCCAGTCAGAGAGGAAGATCAGGATATTCTGGACCACATCTATAATATCACAGCTAAATAAGAAGATTATGTCGAGCCTAACGCCGAAGGTGTAATAGATTGGCAATGTGATAGCTCCTGCATGTCTGACTCAGATGATGGTTTAGAGAGTTGGCAGAATTGACTATACGAGCTACATGGCCATCGGTGCGCATGAATTACCAAATCTCTTAGATGCCTTAGTGCATAGGCCAAAGACTTGCCTACATATGATGGGTTGATAGACCCAGGAAAATTCATTACGCAGTTCTTAGAACAAGTGCTAGAATCACAGAGAACGCAGACTCTGGAAGCAGCATTAAGAGATACAGCAGCGAGATGGTGGAAAGGCCACAAGAAATATATTCATAATTGGGAAGCTTGCCAGAAATTTCTACGCCTCAGAT
The DNA here is from genome assembly GCA_001517045.1 of Pseudotsuga menziesii. Taxonomy (NCBI): domain Eukaryota; kingdom Viridiplantae; phylum Streptophyta; class Pinopsida; order Pinales; family Pinaceae; genus Pseudotsuga; species Pseudotsuga menziesii. The sequence continues at coordinate 74,239 of LPNX011218524.1, forward strand.
TCATAGACCAATCTCAAGAGGTGCGAAGCAAGTTCAATGGGCAGAATAGTCCTCAGGAACATTTGAAGCAATGTTATGCAGCATGGGAACATGTACCTCGCGAGGAATGGGTGCGTAAGTTTGAGCACACTTTGGAACCTATAACAAAAAACTGGTACACGGAGGTCAAGCTTCGACACGTTACTGTAAATTGGGATGATCTTGTTGACCATTTTATGCTTACATTTTCTATTAACGAAGTTTGTCCTACTTTAGATGCAGCTGTTAGATTGATCCATACTAAGATATTTGATGACCAAGAAATAGGGGAATACCAAACCGATTGGGCAGCACAAGAAGCTAATGCAGTTGAATGTTACAACCTCGCAATTGACGAGGATGACAATCCGTGTAACATTAATTTTCCAGAGTCAGAAGGAAACTACAAAGTACGTGGACCAGTTGTCGAAGCACCTGAAGTGACTCATCCTCTGAAGACACGGACCGTAAACATTGGGTCAGAAGAAAACCCCAAGTATGCTACAATTGGAGATTATTGGGATGATGAAATGGTAAGCAAAGTGACCCAACTTCTCCATGAGTATCAAGACCTATTTCCGACGAAGTTTTCTAAGATGAAGGGTATCCTTGGTGATATAGGAGTCATAAAGATCCCATTGAAACCTGATGCGAATCTTGTGAAATAGCGCCTGTATAGGCTGAACCCCAAATATAAGGAAAAATTTAGACTGGAGTTAGATAAGATGCTTGCCGCAGGAATTATTGAGCCTGTTGAAGAGTCTGAATGGGTCAGTCCGATGGTAGTCCAAGACAAGAAGACTAAGGGTGAAATATGAATCTGTGTTGATTTAAGGAAGCTGAACTATGCGTGCCTACATGACCCCTTTCCTACTCCTTTTACAGATGAAGTTCTTGATAATGTTGGAGGTCAAGAAGTATACTCTTTTACTGATGGATTTTCAGGTTACCATTAGATCAAAATTGCTCCAGAGGATTGAAATAAGACAACATTTGCTACAGAAATGGGATCCTTTTGGTACACAGTTATGCCTTTTGGATTAAAGAATGCACTTGCCATGTTTTCTCGAGTCGTAATTTGTGCATTTAAAGACTTTATACATAAATTCTTAGAAGTGTATTTTGATGACTAGACTATTTTTGGGTTACTAAAAGACGACATAACTAGTTTAAGACTTATGCTGGACAAGTGTAGACAGCATCAGATTTCCTTGAACTTAAAAAAGTGCATCTTTTGTGCACCCTTTGGAATCATGTTGGGTCATATTGTTTGTAAGCAAGGATTGATGGTGGATCCGGCGAAGATAGCAATTATCATGAACTTGTCACCTCTGAATTCAGTCAAGGAACTGCGCACTACACTTGGTCACACTGGGTACTACCGGAATTTTATTAAAGGTTATGCCCAGATCACAGCCCCGATGGAGAAGCAATTGAAGAAAGAGAGTAAGTTTGAATGGACACCTGAGTGTCAAGAAAGCTTGGACATCCTAAAAGAAAAGATGGTAACTGCCCCTATCCTAGTGTTTCCTGATTTGAATAAGGAGTTTCATGTGCATGTCAATGCTTCCTCGATTGCTTTGGGCATAGTACTGGCTCAGACAGGTGAAGGTAATATTGACCACCCTATTGCCTTTGCAAGTCGCAAATTATCCACAGCAGAAAGAAACTATACTATGACAGAAAGGGAAGGTTTAGCTATGGTATATGCTTTGCAAAAGTTCCGACATTATGTGTTAGGTTCTCACTTTAAAATGTTCACTGACCACTCTGCTTTGAAATACTTGGTTAACAAGCCTATGTTGGGAGGAAGAATATGTCAATGGCTAATATTGTTCCAGGAATATGACTTTGAGATTATAGTTAAGCCAGGAAGACTTAACTTGGGACCTGACCATCTGTCGAGGCTCGAATCAGGGGAAGAGCCTACTAGCTTAGAATAAGGTCTTCCTGATGCTCAGTTATTTGCTATCTAGATGGTCGATGACTACTTTCAGGACATTTTTCAGTATCTGGCTATAGGGTTTGCACCCTTGGAGATGACAACACAGCAGAAGAAGCAGTTGGTGGTTCGGGCTGCTAATTTTACACTGATAGCAAGACAACTGTACAAGATGGGACCAGATGAAATCCTGCGCAGATGTGTCTTGGAGCATGAAAAACCCTTGATTTTGGCTAAGGCACATTCTGGCGCAGTGGGAGGGCATTATGCAGGGAAAGCTACATCACAGAAGATTCTGGCAGCAGGGTTATGGTGGCCTACACTTCATAAGGATGCCAGGGATTACTGCCACAGCTGCGACATCTGTCAGAGGATAGGCAAACCATCCAGGAGGGATGAGATGCCTCTCGTTCCACAGGTAACCCTACAGGACTTTGACAAGTGGGCTATTGATTTTTTCGGACCTATAAATCCCCCTGCAAAGAAATCGAGAGCAAGGTATATTATTACAGCAACTGAATACCTTACTCGTTGGGCTGAAGCTCAACCAGTCAAAGATTATAGTGCTACTACAACTGCGAAGTTCATCTTTGACAATATCTTAACAAGGTTTGGATGTCCCAGAATTCTTATGAGTGACCAAGGGTCACATTTTTTGAATAAAACTATTGAATCATTGACCAAAGAATTTTAGGTATATCACCAGAAGAGTACTGCATACCATCCGCAAGCAAATGGAACTGTGGAAGCCTTCAATAATATACTGGAGCAGGCTGTGACCAAGGTTTTTAATATTAATAGAAATGATTGGGATCTCAGAATCCCAGCAGTATTATGGGCTTATAGAACCACTTGCAAGAAATTGACAGGTCACACACCTTTTCGGCTGGTTTACGGGAAAGAAGCAATCATGCCAATGGAGTATATTGTTCCTAGTCTCAGAATAGCTGCTTTCACAGAAATGGATGACCCAGGTATGTTGAATAAAAGGCTATCCCAGATAACATAACTAGAAGAAGACAGATTCATTGCAGGGTTCCAGCAGCAAGTGCAGAAGGCTAGAGAAAAAGCATGGCATGATAGGCATATTAAAAAGAAGCAATTCCAGATAGGTGACCTTGTGCTCTTATACGACAGCAAATTCATGAAATTCCCAGGTAAGTTCAAGACACATTGGAAAGGACCGTACATAGTACAGAAAGTTACTGATGGTGGCGTAGTGCAGCCAGCTAAGTTGAATGGAGAAATTTTACCCTCAATGGTACATGGAAGTCATCTAAAGAAGTATAGGGACAGGCCGGGACCCCCTAATCCGCCGCAGCTCTAAGAAGGACAGTCTAAACCCCAAGAACATTTGAAATGGGGGTACCGCATGGGGTAGTAAGGAGCAAGGGTTAATATCGTGTCGAAGTTGCGGGTAGTTGTTATGCTGAAGGTCCAAGGTCCGTCGCAGCTAAAAATACGATGGATGGGACAAAATAAACTCGGTGGCGCCAGCACGAGCACTGTTCTCCATACCTGTAATAATGAGATTTTGGGGGAAATCCTGGCGCCGTGTGGACAAGATTTTTGGCATTCCATCAGATTTGGTGTCATTAATGCACCATGATGACAGATTCTGTTACAGGATTCTATAAAACACCGCATTGGCCTGCGACTCTCGCATTAAGCATTTCTTTGAGTTGCTCAGTTGGAACCATGTCAAACAATTGTGAAGTCTAGGAGTTAGTACGAGAGTTCAAAGAGAGAGGGTTGCAGAACCTTCTGAGTAATTCGCCAGTACAGTCCTATCCGACCAAGTTACAAAGGAAGGCAGAAGTTTGCTCTAATTAGGACGAAGGCAGGCAGAAGTTCACTCTAACGTGGAGAGATGAAAGGCACAAGGCATCATAATAAGACTCTGGAGGATCCCACCATGTCTCTACCTAGTTTGACAGAGCCAAGGTGGCTATTTGTCTTATGCAGCTTGACACACAATTTTCAGGACCCTTAGTTGTGGATGTCAAATGCTCGACAGACAGAGTAACAAGCGGGGTTGCAGATGGATCCGGAAGACCTTCTTCAGCATAAAAAGTATGAAGGACAGAAGCGAGCAGCCGACAGTAGTAGGGAGGGCGCTAGTAAGTAGTGCATGAGGTTTCACCAACCCCCAAAATAGCAGCAGAGTGCCCCGGGATGGGCCACAAGTGAGTCTTAGGGGCCTATTGGGGCTCCGACCCTAAAGGTCCTTAGTTTTGGTAACTCCGTGGTTCTTGAGGAAGTGTAAGTGGAGTTATAGCCTAAAATAGTCTTAGGGGTGCCGCGGGTGGGTCGAACCCCCTTTTTGTAATTAACCCTTGGGTTAAATCCAGGGTTAGGGTTTTGGGTGCCCATGGTGTAAATCCATGGTTTCGTAACAGTGCGCTATATAAATAGGCACTTATGTAAAGAAGTAGGGTTAGGTCTTGAATGATTATCTTATGAAGCTAATGTAATGCGAAGATAAGATATTATATAAGGGTTTTTGTAAGAAGGTTAAGTCCCAGCTGTGTGCATGGACGACCTCTGCAGCTGTGTGCGCAGAGGGTTTTTGTTGGTGAAAAGGAAGATCTACAGCTGTGTGTGCAGAGGTATGCTACTGTGTGCGCGGATTTGAGGACTAAAGGGATCTGCAGCTGAGTGCACAGATCAGAACTGTCGTTTTAGTTGTAAAGAGTTAAATAAAGCGTAGTTCTGTGGACGTAACCCCTACACTAGGGGTGAACCACGTGACATCTGGTGTTGTGGTTCATTTGTGTGATTTGTTATTATATTTTATGCACTGTTAAGTAAATAACTGCTAAGTTAATACTGATGTTAATAACTAGCTTTGTTGTGAATTCCCAGATAAGGGTTGTGCAAGTAACTGTTTATTTATCTAATTGCGAAGCTGCATAATTGATATTACAAGCATTCTGTTAAGTGATTGTTAATAGTTAAAGACTAAAGGTACAGTAAGATTCTCTCTTCTGCTTGCAGAAACCTGATTCTGCAGCACCCCATAGCTATTTCGGGTGAGACTGTAGCCTGTTCGTAGGCTGCTGCCGAAAGGGCCAACACTGTGGGTCTTTTGTTGGTGTGAAGTTAAAGGTGAAACATGGGTCTGCCCATTTAGCCCAACAATATGTCAATTGGGGTTGTTTTAGTAATGTTGCGTAGATTTCTTCAGATTTAGTATTTTGCAGTAATATAGGTGTTTACGGATGGGTGACGATATCAGTATTGATATGTGATTCAAGGTCAAAACCCATTGAAGTGGCATTGGGAAGAAAAGAAGATCGACAATGATGATTCCCTTATGGGTTCATTCTCACTCATGATCTCCATGATGGAATCATCTGAAGGAAAAGTTTGCATGAGATAATCTAGAGTGGAAAGAGAGGGTTCTAACTAGTAAGGATCCAAATCCATGAGATGAAGATCATCAACATGGTGATTAGAAATGGATTGGATAGCATTGTACATTGCTTCATACGGGCCAAGGGAGGATGACTCAACAATTTATTTGCCCTTGGTGGTATAGCCAGTTATGGAAGTCATATTTATTATCGACACTTCTTTATTAGGAGGGGCTAATAGAAACAAACCCTTAAGGGTGGAGTTTATTAGAATACCTATCCCAATAGACTGATAAGCAGGAGGTGATTGACCTAACATAGGGATGTTATTCACCGTAGGGATCGTAACATTTGGCATACAAAATTCAAGTTGATCAATAGTCACAATATTCCCCAAATGTAGAAATTGGAGAGTTATAAATACTGTCGAAGCAACAATTCTCATAGCATAAAACCAATTTCTCCCCAATAGAATATTGTAATCTGACGGGGCATCAACCACTTCCACCTGAATGGAAACAGTCTTGCCCCCAAGCTCGACTGAAAGTGTTGGAAATATACTATGGGGATGGAAACCTCGTTCATCAAAATCTTTTAAGCTAGTAGGTGATTTCATAACATTAAGAGAACTAATGGCTCTCCAATAGGATATAGAAAAGACCAAGGTTGAAGCTCCTTCATCCAGGACAGTCCGATGGACCTTCCTCCCAACTACTCTAGATGCAATCTGAAAGGTGAGTTGGTGAGGTAATCTAGATTTATAGTTCTCTATGTTGAAAAGAATTAAGTTGGTATTATCTAGGTCTAATGCCCCCAAAGATGTTAGCATGTTTTTACACTGCTTTGGACAACTCTGGAGTAACTCAAGGGCAGACATCCCGCAAGGTCCCTGAGCTGAATATTCGACAACAATATAAAATTGTGTAGCTTGGGAACTCGGATTGAAAACAGACTTCGTAAGGGCTGCCTTAGGTGGTCCAAAAATTAAATGAAGATTAGGTTTTTGATCACGAGAGGGCCATTAGACAAATATGGAGGAGAAATAGTAGAAGGAACTTTCTCGTAAGAAGGATTTTCGTCCTTCTTCTCTACCTACTTTTCATATGAATGTGTTGGGGCTTGGAAATTCGCAGGCAACAACAACAAGGGATTCTCCCCAGTCAACATTCCAAACTAGCCTGTGACTATTTGGTATAGGGAATCCATCCAGTTTGCGGTCCGGCTACCGTAGGTCAAAGTAACAAAAACAAGGTTTTACCAATTGCGGCCCGGTCCACCGTGTATTTTTGTATTTTTGATTTAAGTATGATGTGCACATGCCTAATTAAACATGCAGGGTGATAAGGATGCAAGGGGCAGTCACAATGTGATGCGCAGGTTCTTACCTCTTGTCTTGGCATTCACAAGAATCTAAATCACATATTCAGCAATAAAATAAAACTAACTATCTATCTATCTATCCCCAGGGAGCAAACTGTAACTTAATTAAGAGTAATGTGTATTGTGCATGCATTATAAAGAGAAATTATAGGTAGCTAATGTTTCTTTCTATGACACATGAATGATTAAATATATTTCAACAATTAGATAGCCAATTGTTTTATGAACAGCATACATTACTCATGGTGGTAATTCCACAAAATAAACCAGAAATCATTTAAACAAGAACATAGGTTCTAAGAGTTAGAACGATCTCACGGTTAATGGACAAAAGCTGAAAAAACAAAATAGTTCATCTTTCCGCCATCCACAGCATTACATTTGAAAGTCCCACCAATCTTTCTCCAACTAGCAAACAATTACTCTTTATTGCAAAAAAAAGTAGCTCTTCTTACAATATCGCTTTTCATGTCTAACTGGGAAAAAACCCTCTTTCCCTCTTAGTCTATTACATTTATACAAAAAGGGTGAAACTGTTGGGCTGCCCAAAAGTACCTTTTGGGCTTCCCAACTCCTCACCTCCCAACATTTCATCTTCCTCAAATATTTACAAAATCGTTACATATTGCATAAAAAGTGACCAATCTTTTATGAGGAGGGCCCCACTTGGGCATCCAAAAATTTCTTCCATGCCATGGCTTCAGAGGCAATGCCTTCAAATGCACAAGGTTCTAAAAACTGAATGTTGATCTCAAACTTTGCAGCTTGATTCTTTATATCCTCAATTCTAGTTGCACTTAATTGAAGCTAGTCCTCCAAAAGCTGCACACTAATGGCTGAATGATCTACTTCACTTCTCAAGATCTGATCATCCAGGGCATTGATATGCTGTAATTTTGCTTCCTCCTCCTGATATCTCTTCTACAACATCTCCACAAATGGGTTGTGGTCTGGGAAAGCATCAAGCCTCTGCTCGGCCTCTATTTGGCACCGGTTGTAGGTGATAAGGAGCCTTCTAAAAAAATCCGTGCATGCTCCTTTCGTCTTCTTAATGGATTTCTTGAAATCCTCTATGGTATTTATAGCAAATTCTAACAAATCATAATCCCGCTTGAGGGCCTGATGATCCTTTGATGACAATTCTGCTGGAGTTTCTTCATTGCTTTCCAGCCTTGCCATTCTAGCAGTCGGGACTTCAAGGATGTCCTGAGATCTATCAACGAAATAAGAGGAGGTCTCCAGGATTTCCTCCAATCGGCTATATACCTATAGCACCTTGCACCTCTCTCCTTCTATAGTAGTCTATAGCTGCAGCATCTTAGCCTTCTGGGCCAAGACATGCTCTTTGAACGGTTGGAGGTTAACCTGCTGCTCCCTTGCTTCCTCCAGAGCAGTTGTTAGAGAAGAAATTTGCTCTTGATGTTTCTTTTCCTGTTCTTGGGTGTGCATCTCACTAGCCTCCAAGATGATCTTTTACTGCTCTTCTAGCTCTTCCACCTTTCCCAGCAGTCGTTCCTTCTCCATCTTTATCTCTTGATATTCTTTCTGCACTTTGTCCAGGCACTCCTGCATAGTTTCCCTAACTTTTCTCTCTACTTGGAGGAGCTGTAGTTCATTCTTTGAGGCTCTGATATCTTCTTTCATGTCCTCATACTTTCTTTTCAGCCTATTTCTTTCTTCTCTTTCTTTTCTCAAGGTGTCTTTCAATTGAGCAGAGGACTTCTTGGATAGCTCCAAGTCTGTCATGATCTTGTCCACATTATCCTCCGAAGCTTGAATCAGTGCTGCTTCGGCTCTAATGGTGAACCATGGATCCCGGTCTGTTCCAAACACAATGGGTGTATCTGTTATCATTTTTCTGGATAGACCTCCTGTTTCAACCTTCCTTTCCATTCTCTTTAATATCCTCTTTGTCTCCTTGTCATAGAAAACAGTGTTGAAATCAAGGATTTCTTCACCCACCTTCTGTACAAAAGGGACCATCTTGAGTGTGGGGACCATGGGTGTGCTGGCAGCAGGTACTTGTGGGTTCTGAACCACGGGGTTCTCCACGTCCTGGGCCTTTCCTCCAGCTGTGTTAGAGGCTGACTGTTCTATCTGTGTCTGTGTCAATTTTAGCCTCTCTGCTTCTTGCTTCTGGAGCTCCTCATCAAGCTTCTTGTTCTTCTCTTCTTCTTCTTTCCTTGCATCTTCTTTAGCTTTTCTAGCTGCCTCTTGCACAGCTTTTCTTTTCTCTTCTTCTTCTGTGTGCAGCCACCCTGCAGCTTCTTGTGCCAACCTCTGAGCTTCCTCATTTCTTCTCTTGGTTTCTTCCTCAGCTTTTGCTTGTTCATCTCCCTTCCCGCCTTTGGTGGTGATCTTCTTCTTGAACCTTCTTCTCAAAGCTGTTAGATTCAATGCACTGTGGAAGACAGATTCTTCCCTATCCTAATGGTGGGTGTATTCAAAATGTACGTTGCTTTCTTTGCAATGCTTAGCTACTTTCCCACGGGAGTCATTTCTATGGAAAGGCATCTCACCAAAATGAAACCTTTCCAACTCTTCTACAAATTCATCAGCTTTCTTCACCCTAGTGAACCTGTAACTTCCTAAATTGAAGGGAAAAGGAGGATAAGCAGTCTTCTTGTGCTCAAACAGAAAGCTCCCTATGCCATCCAAGAAGACTTGCCTGACTGCCTCCTTATGAATGATGTAATCAGTGGCATACTTGGGCAGCAGGGAGGGTGCTCTTGAACCTCCAAACATCTTGAAGTAGAGGCCATATTCCGTCAAATAATAATTTGCATACTCCTCCATTACTTGGAGTGCCTCCTCTGACATACAATCACACTCCTTCAGGAAAATGAGTGTGTATAAGGCCATGATGAAGTGTTCACAGACTTCTCGATAATGACTATGGTACTAGTGTGCCCACAATGGTTTATAGGCAGAATAGACATGCATTCTTTCCCTATCCCAGATGCACCTGAGGTTGGGGAAAGACTGATTGCACAATATACAGTCAACAAGTATGGAACTCATATAGAATTCAGACCTCTTTTGGGACACTCCTCCCAAGGCTGAGGTCATGCAAACCGAAAGACTGTTCGAGACAATGCTGGCCCAGTTGAAAATAGTCCCCTGGGTTGCAACATAAAAAATGATGGACATCCATTCCATTTTGAAGAACCTGCCATGGGCTCTCCCAAAAACTCTATTAAGCATTAAAGCTATGAACCTATATGGGGTTCTTAAGCTTGCAGTATCATAATCACCCGTCGCCCTGGTTCTGAAATGTTTTCTGGGCAACAACATTCTTTTCATAGTTTCAACAAGGTCCATTCTAACGTTTTTCAACCAATCATCAGATAAAAACACTTGTGCTTCTGGAAGGTGATAGGCCAGAGCTACATATTCGGGGATATAAGTAGCATAGCCCTGTTTTTCAACATTATCTAGGATCATTGTTGTTACATCTGCCCGGGGAAGAATCCAACCAATTACTTCAGAGCATGGGAATAGCTCTGGCCTGGTGGCAATCTTCATCAGTGAAGATCTCTCTATGTTGGCATATATGGATTATTCTTCCAAGCCCATATCAGGAACTTCTTTATGCGTGATCAGCCTGTAAGTCTCCCCCCACTGGTATTTAGATTCGACACCAGATATACACTTAGTGCCTTCGTATATGTATTCTGTTTCGGTGACAACTTCCACTTCTGGCTCCACCTCGACCACAGGGGCCTTCTTCGTTTGCCTCTTTGACATTGTGGACTCTTCCTTCCATAAAATTGTAACATTAAGCCATTTTCGGCTGAGTTACAAACTCGGAGACAAAAATGTGCAGTGTGTCATTTCTTCTATGTTTAACATGATGAAATTAGCTAACTGAAACAACTACGTGCAAAGCTAACACTATTGTATGATACCAAACAATTTTATCAACAAAAGTCGAGGCGAAAATAAATCTACATTAACATGAAACAAACTTCGGCTCTCTGCAGGTGCCATGGTTGTTGTGTAGCGTGGGAAGGACAAGGGAAAACCATGCAAGATTTACAGTGCGTCTTTATGAAGAAACATCATTTGTGCAAACTATGGTCAATAACTATGTGTAGTTGATAAATCCCCCCTCCCCGGCCCGGGTTCGATACTGGGCGCGAATGGGGTTGCGCGGAACCATGTAGGCAACACGGCTGGGGTTTAAGGATATGGGTAGCACAAAAATGGGACAAATGTCCCAAGCCCCATAGGGAGAGGTAGTGAAAAACCTACTCCTAACCAACATCATCACACATGGCGGTTTGGTGCAGACAGCGTAACGGCCGTCTGCACCAAACCCCCTCATTCTCTATGCGCAGGGTTGCAAAACAAACGGTGGTGGGAAAAATACTACTCTGTGGGTCAGAATGCCCCCCCATGAAAAGCTATGCTAAAAAATGCACAATATATAGGAGCATAACTAACAAGCCAAGGGAAACGGCTGCACCCAAAAACCTAACCGTGGGGAAAAACTACCAAATGCTCAAATAGAACGGGGTAAAGTAGTAGAAGCCTACCTGTCACTGCTACGTAATCGATGGGAAGAATCTGGTCAAGATTCCACCGATGCACCACTTGGACACGGGTACATCGATAGCGGGGTCCGAACGAGCTCAAGCGGAAGTTAGTGCGCAATAACGACAGAGCACTACAGTCGAAAAAAAAAATAGAATAATCCAACGTGCCCCGACCCTATATATATATGGTCAATATGTGCGGAGGGTAAAAAGTCAGACGACGAAGAGCTTTGGATCAGAGGTCGAAAGTATATTTCTTTCCGCAACGGCATATGGCCAAATCGCTGAGCCATCCACGGAGACATGCGTAGTGGAACCTCGGAAGACTAATCATTGGGACAATAGTGGAAACGGGGGCCGCGACGGTGGAGCCATGAAGGATAAATCAATCCGCAACGTCGGGTGTCCAAATTGCTAAGCCATCCATGGAGACATAACACATCAGAGCAAATAACGAAAAAGGGAGCTGCAACGGCGGAGACACAAAGGACACACCAAGTCGTAATGCAAGGTTTGAATCGGAAGTAGAAATAATAAAAGATCGAAAAGGTTAGCGCTTCAGCAGCCGCAACGATGGAGTCATAAAAGGTGCGACCTTCCACAATGGCGGGTATTAAATGACTTAGACGATCGGACGGAAAAATCTTTCTGCAGCCGCAACGACGAAAGCCACAGCTCAAGGATCGATGAAAATAACAACATAGGGTACAAACTTCAAACAATAATCGGGAGAGCTATCACTTTGCCATCCGCAACTGTGGAGGAAGAAGTAATAAAAGTTTCGATGAAAAACCAAAAAGCAGCCGATGTGAAAACCAACGTATCCGAAAGAAAACCGAAGTCGAGACTTGTTATTTCTCCGCAACGGCGGGAGCACCAACCAAATAAAATTTCGATTCGAACATGCTGAAAAAGCATTAAAAAGAAATGATAAAGTTTGAATCAATAGTGGGTTATTTCAAGCATTAGAGGAATAATCAAAACAATTGGTAGACCAAACCCAGCATTAGAAAATCATTCTAAAAAAATCATTAGATCAAATCAAAGAAGAAAATCAAACTAATCCAAACAAAAGGAGGGTCCCAATTTTTTTTGGAATTTTGGGAAAATGTTGTAGCTGCAACAGAATGACTACGAGTATTCAAACTGATGGTCTCAGAAGACATCATTCTATTTTCTTTCATGGAATTGGAGGTCCCCTAATTAGACATATGGTTTATCAGTTGCTATTGAGAGGGAAAAGGATCAGTAAGAACTGTGGGTGCGAGATTACTCTTCAAAAAATTTCTAATCTCGTCACGACGAGGACATTCTTTTGTGAAGTGATCTCCTCCACACAATAAGTAGGGATATTTGGCTTTCCTCTTCCCTTTATAATTCTCATTGGTCATTGGTTTATGATTCTCCTGTTGGTTTCTAGGTTTCTTATTTTTACCTTTTCCCTTTTTCTTATTGTCAGGGGTTTGTGTACTTTGAATATAATTTACGTCGGCAGAAAGTGTAGGAGTTGAAGGAGAAGTGGTAGAAGAATTTGGTTTCTTGGCAGGTTTTGCTGTCAACAAGGGCTAGATTGAACCAACCACCCCATCAACAGGAGTTTCTGTTGGTGGCTTAGCGGGATCTGTGCTTGGGTGAGGAACTTGAGGAATTAATTCATACATCGTTTCGGATTGGGAATAGACCAAATCTAGATACTGAGCATGATTGATAGCTTAATCTTTAGTAACAAAACCACCCATAGCCACATCTTGAGCGATAGGAGGAAACAATGACTTAGTGAACCAATCAGCTAGCAGTTGGTCCAGGATGGGAGCTTTAACAAGCCTTCTCCGCCTTCTCCACTCATGGATATGGTCTGATATGTGTGTGGAAGTATTCTGATGGAGATAAGTTAAAATATTTGTACCCATTTCATAATGAATGGGTAGCTGAAAGTGCATAAGGAAAATAGTTTCTAGAGAGATAAAATCCACAAACGAATGTTGTGGAATTTCAATGTACCACTTCCCAGCCGTACTGGTCAATGTGCGCTGGAAGAGCCCTAAACAAACAGAATCATCCATCAAGGAGTTCGAGGAACACCCTAGATGGAAGGTCATAACATGATTCTTGGGATCATCTCCCTACTTTCCATCAAACTTGGGAATTTCTAATTGCAATTTTACTGGAATAGCAGGCCATGAAGGGTTGTGTCAGATGGGATTGTTTATCAACTTGGAAATATCAGGTAAGTCTAATGTTTCCAAGAAAGGTAATTTTTGATTAGGTTCCACACACTGGTAATATTGATAAGGCATATATGTACCAGTAGGACCATAAGCTGACTGATATATGGGTTGTTGATTTGGCTGATTAGATGATGAACCTCCTGAAGATGCCCCTGAAGGGGGTGACCCCCCAGGAGGTGGGACCCAAGGAGGCGGGCCTCTAAGGGGTGGTCCACTAGGTGGTGGTCTGCTAGGTGGTGTTCTTCCAGGTGGTGGTCCTCCAGGTGGTAGTCTGCTCGGTGGTGGTCCTCCAGGCGGTGGATCTCTAGAAGGTGATCGTCAAGGTAGTGGACCTGTCGAAACCCCATATTTCATAAAAATTTAAAATTTTGAAAATACATAAAATGCCGAGATTGCGGTCTGCTAACAGCTAACAGTTATCCATACAAGAATCATTTACAAGATTAGTTAATACATAATATTAATTAAGTAACTTATCATTCTACTTTTTGATACAAGTTTAGGTTTAACTTGTGCAATAATTCCTCTTTCAGTTTGCTGATGAGTTTTAATTTGTGACAAGTAGGTGGAACTGTCTTTGGATTCTGGGGCTTACTTAGCTTTTAAGCTAACACAGAAAGATTATTGTTCTTATAGGTTTAACAGGTATGGATGATTGAGTAACGCCTTTAATTCCATAAAGCATCCAACTATATTTCTATTTACAAAAATAAAAAGCTTGGTAAATAAGTTGTTACATATCAGTCTACTTCTATGAGGTAAAACAAGTAGTTTTGTTTCCTTCAATTATTTCTATCAACGATATACATGTCGAAGAGTTTCTTTCTTAAATGTAAATAGCAACAGTAATTACTTTTCCCTAGTTCACAACTTGTGATCTTTGTTGTAAGTTATTTTCAGTTATAGTGCATAACCTATAATGCTATAATGATTGTTCTAATAGTAATATACATTATCAACTTATAATAATAGTATAACCAACTGCTTGTTATTCATCTTCTGTAGTGAAGATTGCTTCCTATAAGGTTCTAATCATTACAGTGAAATATAAAGTCCTAAGGACTTAGAATCTAGTGGGATTGTTCCACTTCAGTTTCTTATTTTTTTATAATACTTCTCTTGAATTAAGCTTCTGACCACAATAGTTAACTTAGGTCAAAGTCTTTAAGAGAGATTGATTTATTACCTCCTACAGGCACTAGATAGTTCTAAAAATTATGTTACTAACCGAAAACATGGTGAAACTAATTGTACTTTTCATGGTTGAGTAAATAACCAAAAGCCATTAAACTTCATTGATCTGAACTATGTAAAGGATTCATAGCCATCATCCTAGTATTTGCCACCCACTGAAACTATATTTTTCTATGATACTCACCAATACACACATAAGCTATGTTGTTTATAATGCATCCATGTTTACCAGTAATTCTGGTTATAAACAAATAATATTTATAAAGTTCATGATCCTATTTAAAACTATGTTCTATAAAATTATCAAGTGACAACATAAACGTTGGTGGCAACAAGATTAGCTATGCAAAGTCTATTAGGAATACTTTATTAAACATCATAGTTTGGCTAGGTGATGAAATAGCCTTTTAATTAGTATCTCCCAAGTATCATAAGATTTACTTCATAAACTTAGTTATGATAGCTCAAGGCTTATAAACACTTGTAACTATACTATTGATGTTATGAAATAATGGATAAACCATTAGTGAAGAACTAAAGCTTCTATGCATAAAATACTTTGGGCAAGAATATTGATTATGAGATTGCATCGATTTCATGATCAACACAAAGCTTAATATGAATAAACATATAATTATAAAGTTCATATTATAACTTGCAAGGAAAAGGGATGTGGCATTAGACCACTCCATCGATGGTATTATGTGTAAGGTTTTGTATAGAAACAAAGGCTTTGAAATCGCCCTCATTCTAAACTATACGATGACGATATGATAACCTTGGCAAAGATTCAAGGGTTCATGGTTTATGCCCATGCAAACGTAGGTTGGCATCCATGATCACGTAGAACCTTTGAATGATTTAAGTACTTATATGATTGTGCATAAAATTATGTTTTTAATCATTGTGAATCATTGGCATGCAGGAACTATATGATCGACCCACTATATGGTTGAATATTTATGAGACCACATGTTTTCTTCTCGGCCAAGTGTTGGAAGTATAAGGGTTTTTGTAACCATATTCTTTGTCATTCTCCTCCGTGGATTTTGGGCCTTCGGGCTGCTCTGCAACTGTGTCCATGGCTGCCATGCTTACCCTACTATGAAAAATAACAAGCTCCTTGTACTGGTTTACAATGTTCAGTCTAAGTGCTTCGTCCTCGAACTTTTGTTTGCATTGTGAGCTTACCCTGGAAAGAGTTTGTTGAGGGCCATGAATTTAAGCTTACGGCCTGGCCTGTGAGTGGCTTTTGGTTCATTCCTCCATGGCCTACCTATAGGGATAGTTTTACGGAGTTATTTTCTTATGTTACAGCTCTATCTTTGTCATAGGGTTTTTGAGAGTGTGGTTCTCATGCTTTGCATTGTGGTGACAGTTCGAGTTTCATCGTCCGCTTCTTGCTTGGCCGTTTCTCCACCTTCTTCTTGCTACTGCTAGTAGTGGTTTGTGCATGTGTTTGAACCATCTCTGTCATAGGAGAAATGAAGGATTGGCTCTTTGTCTCGCTGGTGGTGGCGCTATTGTTTCTCGATGGCTACATTACCTTTGCTTCCAGGTATGAAAATTTCTTTTTAAATAGTTCTTAAACTTACTCTTAACTTAGTAATAATATGAAGCATAATTTTAATGTTGTGGGTTCTTATCCTTTCAGGTAACAGTTTACAAATCTCTTTGCAGCTGGTACAAATGAGTAGGGTCGGATTCCTGGTTACGGGTAAGCCCTAGTCAACCCATGGCAATCCATGCTTGTTCAATTCTTTATGGAAGAGTTTTGGTTGGAATTTACGACCTGCCATTGACCCTTCATGGGTTGCTATTTCTTGGTTTACTTGTTTAGTTTTTGCTAACCCTTGCTGTTAGCAGGGTTCTCCGGCTTATGCCGCGACTTGTAAATTTTGTTTTACTTGTTTTGTGTACAACTATGTAAAAAGATTTTGTGGCCTGTCTAGTCATTCTCTGTTTAAACTTTAAGTATAGATATTTCACTTTCTTGAGCTCAAAATCAGTTATTTTTATGCTCTTATTGTAATTTTGTATACTAGGGTTCTTACCCTTATTCGATTGTGTAAAGAAATCTTTACTTGTTAAATTTATCTTGTATTAATTTGTATTATTATAACCTGTTCTGTTATTTCTTCCTATTATAATAATTTGTTTATAAGCTCGGATATTCGAGAAAGGGTTAATCCTGTTAGTGACCTGTGTAAATAATTTCTTTAAATTATTATGTAGGTTTGGTTCAATAATAAATGTTAAGTTAATTGTTTGTTACAGGTATATAGTTATTATGATTCCAATGTTACCTTTCTCTGTCCATGCAGGACTGTAAAAATATTTTATACTTTGAAAGTTTAGAATACTAAATAATCCAAATCCTTGGATTATTGCTTATCTGATTATTAATTACAATGTTATTACTATGATTTACAATGTTAATACTATAAATTATAATGTTAATGCTATGAGGGTTTCGACCCTGTACTTTCTTTTATAATTAATCTTTGTTTAGTTTATTTAAATGAATTAGTTCATTTATAAATAATATTTATTAACTATTATTTACCATTGCATTCAGTCCATTTTATAAGTACATAGATAGGTTTTGTTATTGTTTCCTTGTTACAATATTATAATTGCTGTAGTTAATTTATTTACAAAAAGAACTATACTAGAATTACCCTACTTGAAATGTGAACATTTGTAGATATAGTTAACAGTATGAACAATAAAATAAACGATATAAAACAACATGGTTCTTTCTTCACAGAGATAAATGAGTGTTTTATCTAAGTTAATTCTTTTTACCTATGTTACAGATTAATAGTATCATTTTACAAAATACAGTTTTGAATGAGAACAATAACCTATTTACTGTAACAACTTGCTAAAAGAAATAAACCTGCTATCTGTAAAGTATTATGAATACTTCTTAGCTATCATTTTTAATACAACAGTTTGGTTTGAACAATAACTTAATTAGACAGATTAATATTCTTTCCTGAAAACATCTATATACAGAAATAAATTATTCCATTGTTCTGAAATACAAATAACTCTATTCAATCTGGATTTCTATCATATCCTTCATCTATTTTATAATGAACTACCTGTGCTAGAGTACAGTCTGGTCTATTCCAGATGGGGAAAACATAGTTTAGGATTATTTTCATCAATTCCAGATTCAATATTCAAATAACTAAAGGGTTATAAGCTCTATCAGTTCACTACAAAATATGTAATCATTCATTAATCATTCATTCTTAGATATAAACTTTTAACACAGTAAATAAAAGACTACAGAACTTGTTTAAAGCTGGATGAAAATAGAGTTGGGAGGTCGTTCCTCCATACCAAATCCTGGAGAGCGCTCAAACAACATCTTCTTAGGACCCCCAAGCCTGTTCCTAGTCTTCTTGGCTAAGAACTGGTGGAGCATGCAACAAGATACTAGTCCAATGACTCAGAACTAACTCTGCACTCAACAGTAAGATCCTTCAGCTGAAAAGTTGTACTAGATCACTTCTGCAGTTTACTCCTCAAACACCTTCCACAAATTCCCTTCCCAATGAAATCCTTTGAAGTACATTCACCTGAATGATTCTCTTCTTGGAATGAGTAGCCTCAGCTCTCTTCAATGGGAATTTTTATTAAGATTGCCTAGGTCTTTTTGGGTTAGTTGTCATTAATTGAGCCACCTACTCTGATCCCACTTTCTTGGGGGATCATGACCCCAAATGTAGGGAGCTTTCCACTTGCAACATTGGTAGTGTTTGAGGACGCTGCCACTTGTCTATTTTCTCTCCACCCAGTCTCCTCCACCAACTTGACCAGTAAACACTCTTTTAACAACTCTCCCAAGTTGTTGTCTCCACTTTTTATTTATTTATAATTAAAATATTCATAATTACATTCAACATCCTTGACTCTGCTGAGTCATCAATTACAACTTAACATAAAATTTAACATATTGTCTTGAAATAAAATCAAATATGATAATATTATTTTGCAAAATTGGGGCATGTCATAGGACCCCCAGAAAGTGGTCCCCTAGGTGGTAGTCCTCTTGAAGGTGGGCCTCCAAGTGGTGGTCCTCCGAGTGGTGGGCCTCCATAAGGTGGGCCTCCAAGTGGTGGTCCTCCGAGTGGTGGTCCTCCATAAGGTGGACATCCGCTAGGTGGGCCTCCTCTTGGTGGACCTACAAAGGGTGGGCCACCATAAGGTGGCCCTCTAGAACCTCCATCAGTAATAATAGGAATTCCCCCCATTTCCGACATGTAGGACCAATTAGGATGCCCCCAAGATGTAAACATATTTCCAGGTAAGGGATTCCATAATAGATAGTTCCTGTAGATGTAGGTTGATAATTCATGTTTACTACAGGTAATTGATTTGGTGGGTAACCATAACCCCAAGAAGGATGGTTTACTGTATGTTGTACCTATAAGGGTTGGCCTAAAAGCAATGGAGGGTTTATCATATTGGTGTGGGTAGGAGGAACATACACTGCGGATTTCCCTACAATATAGGTATGCCTAGTACTAGTAACAACTCCACTAACTGATAACATAGGTCACACTGGGCGTTTACCCCCATCATTAGAAGGTACAGACACCACTTGAGCTGAGGGTCTCTCCCCATCTATAGAGGGTATGGGAGGACTAGCAACAGACCTAGGATTTAAAACTGTAGGGTTGGAGGTTTGACCTGGATTACGAGGAGACATACCACGGGATGGAACATCATCAACAAGTGGACTATATCCAGAAGGCCATGGATCTGTCAGACAGGGAAAAATAGCTGAAATAGGTTCTTTATGAGGTATAGGGGTAGACCTAACCCTTTCCATCGTCTCTTGAAAATTACGAACATGATTAAGTGAGGCTTGAATTATCGTATATACCTCCTCATTCAGAGGAGGATCTTTAAAAGAGGGTCTAATTACCCCAAACTTGAAAATGGCTTGATCCATACAAGTCCTCCAAAAAGGAGTTTATGGGCCATACTCAAAGTCAGCAACACCATCGACTCAACCTTCCATAGGTGAATGAAAGGAAGTGTCATCCGCAGGATACTATTGGACTAAGGGAGAAACATAAGAAGAGAATTGATCTCCACTTTCTAAAACTGGATTTTCTCCCATATGGGAGTCAGTTGCAGCTCCTTGGTCTATGGCTTCCATTGGGCCTTCCCCTATTACAGGTAGAAAGTAGGGTGGTAAACCTTTGGATCGCCTCAACTGAAATTCAACCAGAATGAAAAAGTCACTAAAACCTAACCTAGGGTTTCAAAACTAAGAAAAATCACACAAATTATTCTCCTACACAAGCTACATGCCACAAGAAAACTTAAGTGATAGGATGAGCTCAAAATAGTCGGTCTCTCACCAAGATTGTCAAGAAGGTGCAACTCACGATATACTCAAGGTACATGCGTAGTAATATCCCCAAGTATTCTTCTTGGTGTATTTCTCCAAACAAGATGACCAAAGGGTTTTTCTCAGTTGGACAAGGAATCCTAGTAGGGTCTCCTGATATACGCAAGGTATGTGGGAGATCAAATCAGTAGTAGTGTTTTTTAATGCGCAACCATCCACAAGGGGCCTTCCGATATAAAATCGAGTACGTGAAGTACCTTTCTATATACCTCAAGGGTACATGAAAGGCCATTCGATATACTGATGGTACGTGGAAGAACTGATCCAGATGGATATCGGTGGCCACCCACCTATTCCACCGGCTCAAAGCAATTGTCCATTGTGGCAGTTTCCTAGTTATTTTTCGGCAGTTTTTCGAGTCCTAAACTTCCGGGGCCGTTTTGAGGCCTTAAACGATGTTTTTTGGAGATTCTGGGCCTAATGGTTGCCATCGGCATGCATTTGATTGACCAAAAGTTGTAAAGCTTAGACAGACCTTTCCAACGAGTTATCGAACGCCCAAATCGGAGATCGTATGCAAAAGTTATGACCCCGGGAACTTGACTGTTCAACTTACCACCGTGGGGCCGCAAACTTTATGACGGTTCATCTTATAGGGTTACGTTTTGGGACTTTTGGGGTTCTCACCTCATTTTTTGTAATAAATAGGCCCCATTGGCCTCATTTTGTATTCATCTTGGCACAATGAGCGTAGCAGGCACATCTCTTCTCAGAGATCGCTACCACCATTCTAGCAATTGTATTACAGTCTGTTCTATTTCCGCCATTTAATAGAATATGTGTTTACTGTATCTTTGTTATCTTTGCAAAATATCTATTATTATGACTCTGTATATGTTCTTTCATTTCGTTCGCACATAAATCCGGATCAGTGGTATCAGAGTTGTCTACTCTTTGATTGTTTCTCGGTGCATGTCCCCGACGAGGTCCGAGTACAGAGAGTTTGGTCTCGAACTAGTTTCACTTGATCATTCTCGCCGTCCCAAATGACCTCCCATGGCGGAAGAAAAGAGAGACGATGGAGCAGGAGATCCTATCAAGTCGCTGCTCGAGGAAGCCCTCGAGCGAAAGAGGAACGAGATGATGGATAGTTTCGCCCAAATCCTTCGGCGAATGCCGACCGCGGCCAGTGCATCTTCAACGAGCAGCCGGTTCGGGGATGCAACTCCCTTTAAGGTACAAGTTAACTTTCATATTCCTTTATTTGAAGGCAATATTGATGCAGATGCCCTGGATAATTGGTTGAATGTTCTAGAAGGGTATTTCTCTGTTCACAATTTTTTCGAGAGAGAAAAGATCACCTTTGCGCTCCTTAAGGCAGTCCCCCATGTCCAACATTGGTGGAGTACTTATTGTGAGCAAAACTTATCAGACGAGTCTGAAATGTTTGAAATAATTCCCACTTGGGCCTCTTTCATAGATGCCGTCAAGACACAGTATTACCCTATGGGAAACTATGATGACCAGTACACAAAATGGACCATTCTGCGTCAAGAACGGGACCAGATGGTGTCGGAGTACACCAACAAATTTCATACTCTATGGACAAAGCTGAGTATCAAAGACTCCAAGCGGCACCTAATCCTGAAATATCGCAGTGGTCTACATCAGTACATCCGAACTGAGATGGACTTCCTCGACATCTCTTCACTTGGATCCGCCTATCAGTATGCTGTTAAAATCGAGGAGAAATTTCGACAAAAGAACAAGTGAGACTCTGGACCTGCGAATCCACCGCAGAAGCAAGGCAAGGGAAACCCTGGCCCGCAGAACACAGCAAAATAAAACGACAACCAGTCCCCGCCACAAGCAAAGAAGGGAGATCGAAAGACAAAGAAGGACACTGGTAAGTGGTGCGAATTTCATAAAAGCCATTGGCACAACACTAATGAATGTCGCTCAAAGCAGTCATTAGTGGCCGAGATCAAATATTAAGAATCAGATCCTGATTCTGATTCTGAACCCAATGCCACAGCCACACACAATGGAAGGCAGATCATTGATGCAGACCCCACTGCCACTGTTGCTACCGTACAGATTCAACTAGAGGATCCTGAAGAGTCAGAGGTAGAGGAGCGCCTATTCCACTCACAGATGTGGGTGAAGGGGATGCCTCTACATTTTGTTGTTGACAACGGCAGCCAAAAGAACCTGATCTCAGCAGAAGTCGTCAAGAGATTGGAGCTTCCAACAACACCACACCCGCAACCTTACAGCATCGGTTGGCTAAGCGAAGGACGAGGTATCCGCATTACTCAACCATGCCTCCTACCATATGGCATCAAGCCTTTCCAAGACGAGGTATTATGTGATGTGGCCCCACTTGAAGTCTGTGATGTTCTTTTAGGACAACCATATATGTGGAAGCGTCATGCTGTATATGAGTCACGGCCTCGCAATGTCATTGTCACTTTGGGAGAAAAACTCTACCAGATCCCAGAGACAGTTGCACCTAACAAAGTCTCGCAAGGTAGGAAGATAAATTCCCACATCAGAAAATTATTCCTCTTCACAATTGTGTCTGAAGGAGAACATAAGATCACAGAAACCTCCACACCCTCTGCACAGGGTGTCTCTGCTCATCAGACACAAGAAGAAGACAGAGCCTTTGTTTCCTCATTTATTCGAGTACCTCTACGAAGCAAGGCCACGCATTCAAGGTGCTCATCCAGAAACAACTCATCCAGACAACAATTACAGCCCTCTCGGGATGCCAAAGAAAAGCAGCCTCTTCACTTCAACAAATGTCACACCAGGAGATCAACTCAACACACAGTTCGAGATATGATACGGGATTCGACGCAATGGAGACCATTGCTTCCTAAGGAGGGAGGATTGATCCAGATGGATATCGGTGGCCACCCACCTATTCCACCGGCTCAAAACAATTGTCCATTGTGGCAGTTTCCTAGTTATTTTTCGGCAGTTTTTCGAGTCCTAAACTTCCGGGGCCGTTTTGAGGCCTTAAACGACGTTTTTTGGAGATTCGGGGCCAAATGGCTGCCAGCGGCATGCATTTGGCCGACCAAAAGTTGTAAAGCTTAGACAGACCTTTCCAACAAGTTATAGAATGCCCAAATCGGAGATCGTATGCAAACGTTATGACCCCAGGAAGTTGACTGTTTAACTTACCACCGTGTGGCCGCAAACTTTATGACGGTTCATCTTCTAGGGTTACGTTTTGGGACTTTTGGGGTTCTCACCTCATTTTTTGTAATAAATAGGCCCCTTTGGCCTCATTTTGTATTCATCTTGGCACGAATGAGCGTAGCGGCCACATCTCTTCTCAGAGATAGCTACCACCATTCTAGCAATTGTATTACAGTCTGTTCTATTTCCGCCATTTAATAGAATATGTGTTTACTGTATCTTTGTTATCTTTGCAAAATATCTATTATTATGACTCTGTATATGTTCTTTCATTTCGTTCACACATAAATTCGGATCAGTGGTATCAGAGTTGTCTGCTCTTTGATTGTTTCTCGGTGCACGTCCCCGACGAGGTCCGAGTACAGAGAGTTTGGTCTCGAACTAGTTTCACTTGATCATTCTCGCCGTCCCAAACGACCTCCCATGGCGGAAGAAAAGAGAGACGACGGAGCAGGAGATCCTATCAAGTCGCTGCTCGAGGAAGCCCTCGAGCGACAGAGGAACGAGATGATGGATAGTTTCGCCCAAATCCTTCAGCGAATATCGACCGCGGCCAGTGCATCTTCAACGACCAGCCGGTTCGGGGATGAAACTCCCTTTAAAGTACAAGTTAACTTTGATATTCCTTTATTTGAAGGCAATATTGATGCAGATACCCTGGATAATTGGTTGAATGTTCTAGAAGGGTATTTCTCTGTTCACAATTTTTTCGAGAGAGAAAAGATCACCTTTGCGCTCCTTAAGGAAGTCCCCCATGTCCAACATTGGTGGTGTACTTATTGTGAGCAAAACTTATCAGACGAGTCTGAAATGTTTGAAACAATTCCCACTTGGGCCTCTTTCATAGATGCCGTCAAGGAACAGTATTACCCTGTGGGAAACTATGATGACCAGTACACAAAATGGACCATTCTGCGTCAAGAACGGGACTAGACGGTGTCGGAGTACACCAACAAATTTCATACTCTACGGACAAAGCTGAGTATCAAAGACTCCGAGCGGCACCTAATCCTGAAATATCGCAGTGGTCTACATCAGTACATCCGAACTGAGATGGACTTCCTCGACATCTCTTCACTTGGATCCGCCTATCGGTATGCTGTTAAAATCGAGGAGAAATTTCAACAAGAGAACAAGCGAGACTCTGGACCTGCGAATCCACCGCAGAAGCAAGGCAAGGGAAACCCTGGCCCGCAGAACACAGCAAAAGAAAACGACAACCAGTCCCCGCCACAAGCAAAGAAGGGAGATCGAAAGACAAAGAAGGACACTGGTAAGTGGTGCGAATTTCATAAAAGCCCTTGGCACAACACTAATGAATGTCGCTCAAAGCAGTCATTAGTGGCCGAGATCAAATCTTCAGAATCAGATCCTGATTCTGATTCTGAACCCAATGCCACAGCCGCACACAATGGAAGGCAGATCATTGATGCAGACCCCACTGCCACTGTTCCTACCGCACAGATTCAATTAGAGGATCCTGAAGAGTCAGAGGTAGAGGAGCGCCTATTCCACTCACAGATGTGGGTGAAGGGGATGCCTCTACATTTTGTTGTTGACAACGGCAGCCAAAAGAACCTGATCTCAGAAGAATTCGTCAAGAGATTGGAGCTTCCAACAACACCACACCCGCAACCTTACAGCATCGGTTGGCTAAGCCAAGGACGAGGTATCCACATTACTCAACAATGCCTCCTACCATATGGCATCAAGCCTTTCCAAGACGAGGTATTATGTGATGTGGCCCCACTTGAAGTCTGTGATGTTCTTTTAGGACAACCATATATGTGGAAGCGATGCCGTATATGAGTCACGGCCTCGCAGTGTCATTGTCACTTTGGGAGGACAACTCTACCGGATCCCAGAGACAGTTGCACCTAACAAAGTCTCGCAAGGTAGGAAGATAAATTCCCAGATCAGAAAATTATTTCACTTCACAATTGTGTCTGAAGGAGAACATAAGATCACAGAGACCTCCACACCCTCTGCACAGGGTGTCTCTGCTCATCAGACACAAGAAGAAGACAGAGCCTTTGTTTCCTCATTTACTCGAGTACCTCTATGATGCAAGGCCACGCATTCAAGGTACTCATCCAGAAACAACTCATCCAGACAAAAATTACAGGCCTCTCGAGATGCCAAAGAAAAGCAGCCTCTTCACTTCAACAAATGTCGCACCAGGAGATCAACTCAACACACAGTTCGAGATATGATACGGGATTCGACGCAATGGAGACCATTACTTCCTAAGGAGGGAGGATTGATCTAGATGGATATCGGTGGCCACCCACCTATTCCACCAGCTCAAAACAATTGTCCATTGTGGCAGTTTCCTAGTTATTTTTCGGCAGTTTTTCGAGTCCTAAACTTCCGGGGCCGTTTTGAGGCCTTAAACGACGTTTTTTGGAGATTTGGGGCCAAATGGTTGCGAATGGAATGCATTTGGCCGACCAAAAGTTGTAAATATTAGACAGACCTTTCCAACGAGTTATCGAACGCCCAAATCGGAGATCGTATGCAAAAGTTATGACCCCGGGAAGTTGACTGTTCAACTTACCACCGTGGGGCCGCAAACTTTATGACGGTTCATCTTCTAGGGTTACGTTTTGGGACTTTTGGGGTTCTCACCTCATTTTTTGTAATAAATAGGCCCCTTTGGCCTCATTTTGTATTCAGCTTGGCACAATGAGCGTAGCAGCCACATCTCTTCTCAGAGATCGCTACCACCATTCTAGCAATTGTATTACAGTCTGTTCTATTTCCGGCATTTAATAGAGTATGTGTTTACTGTATCTTTGTTATCTTTGCAAAATGTCTACTATTATGACTCTGTATATGTTCTTTCATTTCGTTCGCACATAAATCTGGATCAGTGGTATCAGATTTGTCTGCTCTTTGATTGTTTCTCGGTGCATGTCCCCAACGAGGTTCGAGTACAGAGAGTTTGGTCTCGAACTAGTTTCACTTGATCATTCTCGTCGTCCCAAATGACCTCCCATGGCGGAAGAAAAGAGAGACGATGGAGTAGGAGATCCTATCAAGTCGCTGCTCGAGGAAGCCCTCGAGCGACAGAGGAACGAGATGATGGATAGTTTCGCCCAAATCCTTCGGCGAATGCCGACCGCGGCCAGTGCATCTTCAACGAGCAGTCGGTTCGGGGATGCAACTCCCTTTAAGGTACAAGTTAACTTTGATATTCCTTTATTTGAAGGCAATATTGATGCAGATGCCCTGGATAATTGGTTGAATGTTCTATAAGGGTATTTCTCTGTTCACAATTTTTCCGAGAGAGAAAAGATCACCTTTGCGCTCCTTAAGGCAGTCCCCCATGTCCAACATTGGTGGAGTACTTATTGTGAGCAAAACTTATCAGACGAGTCTAAAATGTTTGAAACAATTCCCACTTGGGCCTCTTTCATAGATGCCGTCAAGGAACAGTATTACCCTGTGGGAAACTATGATGACCAGTACACAAAATGGACCATTCTGCGTCAAGAACGGGACCAGACGGTGTCGGAGTACACCAACAAATTTCATACTCTACGGACAAAGCTGAGTATCAAAGACTCCGAGCGGCACCTAATCCTGAAATATCGCAGTGGTCTACATCAGTACATCCGAACTGAGATGGACTTCCTCGACATATCTTCACTTAGATCCGCCTATCGGTATGCTGTTAAAATCGAGGAGAAATTTCGACAAAAGAACAAGCGAGACTCTGGACGTGCGAATCCACCGCAGAAGCAAGGCAAGGGAAACCCTGGCCCGTAGAACACAGCAAAAGAAAACGACAACCAGTCCCCGCCAGAAGCAAAGAAGGGAGATCGAAAGACAAAGAAGGACACTGGTAAGTGGTGCGAATTTCATAAAAGCCCTTGGCACGACACTAATGAATGTCGCACAAAGCAGTCATTAGTGGCCGAGATCAAATCTTCAGAATCAGATCCTGATTCTGATTCTGAACCCAATGCCACAGCCGCAGACAATGGAAGGCAGATCATTGATGCAGAGCCCACTGCCGCTGTTGCTACCGCACAGATTCAACTAGAGGATCCTGAAGAGTCATAGGTAGAGGAGTGCCTATTCCACTCACAGATGTGGGTGAAGGGGATGCCTCTACATTTTGTTGTTGACAACGGCAGCCAAAAGAACCTGATCTCAGCAGAAGTCGTCAAGAGATTGGAGCTTCCAACAACACCACACAAGCAACCTTACAGCATCGGTTGGCTAAGCCAAGGACGAGGTATCCGCATTACTCAACAATGCCTCCTACCATATGGAATCAAGCCTTTCCAAGACGAGGTATTATGTGATGTGGCCCCATTTGAAGTCTGTGATGTTCTTTTAGGACAAGCATATATGTGGAAGCGTCACGCTGTATATGAGTCACGGCCTCGCAGTGTCATTGTCACTTTGGGAGGACAAGTCTACATCGCAGAGACAGTTGCACCTAACAAAGTCTCGCAAGGTAGGAAGATAAATTCCCACATCAGAAAATTATTCCTCTTCGCAATTGTGTCTGAAGGAGAACATAAGATCACAGAGACCTCCACACCCTCTGCACAGGGTGTCTCTGCTGATCAGACACAAGAAGAAGACAGAGCCTTTGTTTCCTCATTTATTTGAGTACCTCTACGATGCAAGGCCACGCATTCAAGGTGCTCATCCAGAAACAACTCATCCAGACAACAATTACAGCCATCTCGGGATGCCAATGAAAAGAAGCCTCTTCACTTCAACAAATGTCACACCAGGAGATCAACTCAACACACAGTTCGAGATATGATATGGGATTTGACGCAATGGAGACCATTGCTTCCTAAGGAGGGAGGATTGATCCAGATGGATATCGGTGGCCACCCGCCTATTCCACCGTCTCAAAACAATTGTCCATTGTGGCAGTTTCCTAGTTATTTTTCGGCAGTTTTTCGAGTCCTAAACTTCCGGGGCCGTTTTGAGGCCTTAAACGACGTTTTTTGGAGATTTGGGGCCAAATAATTGCCATCGGCATGCATTTGGCTGACCAAAAGTTTTAAATCTTAGACAGACCTTTCCAACGAGTTATTGAACGCCCAAATCGGAGATCGTATGCAAAAGTTATGACCCCGGGAAGTTGACTGTTCAACTTACCACCGTGGGGCCGCAAACTTTATGACGGTTCATCTTCTAGGGTTACGTTTTGGGACTTTTGGGGTTCTCACCTCTTTTTTTGTAATAAATAGGCCCCTTTGGCCTCATTTTGTATTCAGCTTGGCACAATGAGCATAGCAGCCACATCTCTTCTCAGAGATCGCTACCACCATTCTAGCAATTGTATTACAGTCTGTTCTATTTCCGCCATTTAATAGAATATGTGTTTACTGTATCTTTGTTATCTTTGGAAAATGTCTATTATTATGACTCTGTATATGTTCTTTCATTTCGTTCGCACATAAATCCGGATCAGTGGCATCAGAGTTGTCTGCTCTTTGATTGTTTCTCGGTGCATGTCCCCGACGAGGTCCGAGTACAGAGAGTTTGGTCTCGAACTAGTTTCACTTGATCATTGTCACCGTCCCAAATGACCTCCCATGGAGGAAGAAAAGAGAGACGACGAAGCAGGAGATCCTATCAAGTCGCTGCTCGAGGAAGCCCTCGAGCGACAGAGGAACGAGATGATGGATAGTTTCACCCAAATCCTTCGGCGAATGCCGACCGCGGCGAGTGCATCTTCAACGAGCAGCCGGTTCAGGAATGCAACTCCCTTTAAGGTACAAGTTAACTTTGATATTCCTTTATTTGAAGGCAATATTGATGCAGATGCCCTGGATAATTGGTTGAATGTTCTAGAAGGGTATTTCTCTGTTCACAATTTTTTCGACAGAGAAAAGATCACCTTTGCGCTCCTTAAGGCAGTCCCCCATGTCCAACATTGGTGGAGTATTTATTGTGAGCAAAACTTATCAGATGAGTCTGAAATGTTTGAAACAATTCCCACTTGGGCCTCTTTCATAGATGCCGTCAAGGAACAGTATTACCCTGTGGGAAACTATGATGACTAGTACACAAAATGGACCATTCTGCGTCAAGAACGGGACCAGACGGTGTCGGAGTACACCAACAAATTTCATACTCTACGGACAAAGCTGAGTATCAAAGACTCCGAGCGTCACTTGGATCCGCCTATCGGTATGCTGTTAAAATCGAGGAGAAATTTCGACAAAAGAACAAGTGAGACTCTGGACCTGCGAATCCACCACAGAAGCAAGGCAAGGGAAGCCCTGGCCTGCAGAACACAGCAAAAGAAAACGATAACCAATCCCCGCCACAAGCAAAGAAGGGAGATCGAAAGACAAAGAAGGACACTGGTAAGTGGTGCGAATTTCATAAAAGCCCTTGGCACAACACTAATGAATGTCGCTCAAAGCAGTCATTAGTGGCCGAGATCAAATATTCAGAATCAGATCCTGATTCTGATTCTGAACCCAATGCCACAGCCGCACACAATGGAAGGCAGATCATTGATGCAGACCCCACTGCCACTGTTGCTACCGCACAAATTCAACTAGAGGATCCTAAAGAGTCAGAGGTAGAGGAGCGCCTATTCCACTCACAGATTTGGGTGAAGGGGATGCCTCTACATTTTGTTGTTGACAACGGCAGCGAAAAGAACCTGATCTCAGCAGAAGTCGTCAAGAGATTGGAGCTTCCAACAACACCACACCCGCAACCTTACAGCATCAGTTGGCTAAGCTAAGGATGAGGTATCCGCATTACTCAACAATGCCTCCTACCATATGGCATCAAGCCTTTCCAAGACGAGGTATTATGTGATGTGGCCCCACTTGAAGTCTGTGATGTTCTTTTAGGACAACCATATATGTGGAAGCGTCATGCTGTATATGAGTCACGGCCTCACAGTGTCATTGTCACTTTGGGAGGACAACTCTACCGGATCCCAGAGACAGTTGCACCTAACAAAGTCTCGCAAGGTAGGAAGATAAATTCCCACATCAGAAAATTATTCCTCTTCACAATTGTGTCTGAAGGAGACCATAAGATCACAGAGACCTCCACACCCTCTGCACAGGGTGTCTCTGCTCATCAGACACAAGAAGAAGACAGAGCCTTTGTTTCCTCATTTATTCGAGTACCTCTACGATGCAAGGCCACGCATTCAAGGTGCTCATCCAGAAACAACTCATCCAGACAATAATTACAGCCCTCTCGTGATGCCAAAGAAAAGCAGCCTCTTCACTTCAACAAATGTCGCACCAGGAGATCAACTCAACACACAGTTCGAGATATGATACGGGATTCGACGCATTGGAGACCATTGCTTCCTAAGGAGGGAGGATTGATCCAGATGGATATCGGTGGCCACCCACCTATTGCACCAGCTCAAAACAATTGTCCATTGTGGCAGTTTCCTAGTTATTTTTCGGCAGTTTTTCGAGTCCTAAACTTCCGGGGCCGTTTTGAGGCCTTAAACGACTTTTTTTGGAGATTCAGGGAAAAATGTTTGCCATCGGCATGCATTTGTCCAACCAAAAGTTGTAAATCTTAGACAGACCTTTCCAACGAGTTATCGAACGCCCAAATCGGAGATCGTATGCAAAATTTATGACCCCGGGAAGTTGACTGTTCAACTTACCACCGTGGGGCCGCAAACTTTATGACGGTTCATCTTCTAGGGTTACGTTTTGGGACTTTTGGGGTTCTCACCTCATTTTTTGTAATAAATAGGCCCCTTTGGCCTCATTTTGTATTCATCTTGGCACAATGAGCGTAGCAGCTACATCTCTTCTCAGAGATCGCTACCACCATTCTAGCAATTTTATTACAGTCTGTTCTATTTCCGCCATTTAATAGAATATGTGTTTACTGTATCTTTGTTATCTTTGCAAAATGTCTATTATTATGACTCTGTATATGTTCTTTCATTTCGTTCGCACATAAATCCGGATGAGTGGTATCAGAGTTGTCTACTCTTTGATTGTTTGTCGGTGCATGTCCTCGACGAGGTCCGAGTACAGAGAGTTTGATCTCGAACTAGTTTCACTTGATCATTCTCGCCGTCCCAAACGACCTCCCATGGAGGAAGAAAAGAGAGACGACGGAGCAGGAGATCCTATCAAGTCACTGCTCGAGGAAGCCCTCGAGCGACAGAGGAACGAGATGATGGATAGTTTCGCCCAAATCCTTCGGCGAATGCCGACCGCGGCCAGTGGATCTTCAACGAGCAGCCGGTTTGGGGATGCAACTCCCTTTACGGTACAAGTTAACTTTGATATTCCTTTATTTGAAGGCAATATTGATGCAGATGCCATGGATAATTGGTTGAATCTTCTAGAAGGGTATTTCTCTGTTCACAATTTTTCCGACAGAGAAAAGATCACCTTTGCGCTCCTTAAGGCAGTCCCCCATGTCCAACATTGGTGGAGTACTTATTGTGAGCAAAACTTATCAGACGAGTCTGAAATGTTTGAAACAATTCCCACTTGGGCCTCTTTCATAGATGCCATCAAGGAACAGTATTACCCTGTGGGAAACTATGATGACCAGTACACAAAATGGACCATTCTGCGTCAAGAACGGGACCAGACGGTGTCGGAGTACACCAACAAATTTCATACTCTACGGACAAAGCTGAGTATCAAAGACTCCAAGCGGCACCTAATCCTGAAATATCGCAGTGGTCTACATCAGTACATCCGAACTGAGATGGACTTCCTCGACATCTCTTCACTTGGATCCGCCTATTGGTATGCTGTTAAAATCGAGGAGAATTTTCAACTAAAGAACAAGCGAGACTCTGGACCTGCGAATCCACCGCAGAAGCAAGGCAAGGGAAACCCTGGCCCGTAGAACACAGCAAAAGAAAACGACAACCAGTGCCCGCCACAAGCAAAGAAGGGAGATCGAAAGACAAAGAAGGACACTGGTAAGTGGTGCGAATTTCATAAAATCCCTTGGCACAACACTAATGAATGTCGCTCAAAGCAGTCATTAGTGGCCGAGATCAAATCTTCAGAATCAGATACTGATTCTGATTCTGAATCCAATGCCACAGCTGCACACAATGGAAGGCAGATCATTGATGCAGACCCCACTGCCACTGTTGCTACCACACAGATTCAACTAGAGGATCCTGAAGAGTTAGAGGTAGAGGAGCGCCTATTCCACTCACAGATGTGGGTGAAGGGGATGCCTCTACATTTTGTTGTTGACAACGGCAGCCAAAAGAACCTGATCTCAGCAGAAGTCGTCAAGAGATTGGAGCTTCCAACAACACCACACCCGCAACCTTACAGCATCGGTTGGCTAAGCCAAGGACGAGGTATCCACATTACTCAACAATGCCTCCTACCATATGGCATCAAGCCTTTCCAAGACGAGGTATTATGTGATGTGGCCCCACTTGAAGTCTGTGATGTTCTTTTAGGACAACCATATATGTGGAAGCATCATGCTGTATATGAGTCACGGCCTCGCAGTGTCATTGTCACTTTGGGAGGACAACTCTACCGGATCCCAGAGACAGTTGCACCTAACAAATTTTCGCAAGGTAGGAAGATAAATTCCCACATCAGAAAATTATTTCTCTTCACAATTGTGTCTGAAGGAGAACATAAGATCACAGAGACCTCCACACCCTCTGCACAGGGTGTCTCTGCTCATCAGACACAAGAAGAAGACAAATCCTTTGTTTCCTCATTTATTCGAGTACCTCTACGATGCAAGGCCACGCATTCAAGGTGCTCATCCAGAAACAACTCATTCAGACAACAATTACAGCCCTCTCGAGATGCCAAAGAAAAGCAGCCTCTTCACTTCAACAAATGTCGCACCAGGAGATCAACTCAACACACAGTTCGAGATATGATACGGGATTCGACGCAATGGAGACCATTGCTTCCTAAGGAGGGAGGATTGATCCAGATGGATATCGGTGGCCACCCACCTATTCCACCGGCTCAAAACAATTGTCCATTGTGGCGGTTTCCTAGTTATTTTTCGGCAGTTTTTCGAGTCCTAAACTTCCGGGGCCGTTTTGAGGCCTTAAACGACGTTTTTTGGAGATTTGGGGCCAAATAGTTGCCATCGGCATGCATTTGGCTGACCAAAAGTTTTAAATCTTAGACAGACCTTTCCAACGAGTTATCGAACGCCCAAATCAGAGATCGTATGCAAACGTTATGACCCCAGGAAGTTGACTGTTCAACTTACCACCGTGGGGCCGCAAACTTTATGACAGTTCATCTTCTAGGGTTACGTTTTGGGACTTTTGGGGTTCTCACCTCATTTTTTGTAATAAATAGGCCCCTTTGGCCTCATTTTGTATTCAGCTTGGCACAATGAGCGTAGCAGCCACATCTCTTCTCAGAGATCGCTACCACCATTCTAGCAATTGTATTACAGTCTGTTCTATTTCCGCCATTTAATAGAATATGTGTTTACTGTATCTTTGTTATCTTTGCAAAATGTCTACTATTATGACTCTGTATATGTTCTTTCATTTCGTTCGCACATAAATCCGGATCAGTGGTATCAGAGTTGTCTGCTCTTTGATTGTTTCTCGGTGCATGTCCCCGACGAGGTTCGAGTACAGAGAGTTTGGTCTCGAACTAGTTTCACTTGATCATTCTCACCGTCCCAAACGACCTCCCATGGCGGAAGAAAAGAGAGACGACGGAGCAGGAGATCCTATCAAGTCGCTGCTCGAGGAAGCCCTCGAGCGACAGAGGAACGAGATGATGGATAGTTTCGCCCAAATCCTTCGGCAAATGCCGACCCCGGCCAGTGCATCTTCAACGAGCAGTCGGTTCGGGGATGCAACTCCCTTTAAGGTACAAGTTAACTTTGATATTCCTTTATTTGAAGGCAATATTGATGCAGATGCCCTGGATAATTGGTTGAAGGTTCTAGAAGGGTATTTCTCTGTTCACAATTTTTCCGACAGAGAAAAGATCACCTTTGCGCTCCTTAAGGCAGTCCCCCATGTCCAAAATTGGTGGAGTACTTATTGTGAGCAAAACTTATCAGACGAGTCTGAAATGTTTGAAACAATTCCCACTTGGGCCTCTTTCATAGATGCCGTGAAGGAACAGTATTACCCTATGGGAAACTATGATGACCAGTACACAAAATGGACCATTCTGCGTCAAGAACGGGACTAGACGGTGTCGGAGTACACCAACAAATTTCATACTCTACGGACAAAGCTGAGTATCAAAGACTCCGAGCGGCACCTAATCCTGAAATATCGCAGTGGTCTACATCAGTACATACGAACTGAGATGGACTTCCTCGACATCTCTTCACTTGGATCCGCCTATCGGTATGCTGTTAAAATCGAGGAGAAATTTCGACAAAAGAACAAGCGAGAATCTGGACGTGTGAATCCACCGCAGAAGCAAGGCAAGGGAAACCCTGGCCCGCAGAACACAGCAAAAGAAAACGACAACCAGTCCCCGCCACAAGCAAAGAAGGGAGATCGAAAGACAAAGAAGGACACTGGTAAGTGGTGCGAATTTCATAAAATCCCTTGGCACAACACTAATGAATGTCGCTCAAAACAGTCATTAGTGGCCGAGATCAAATCTTCAGAATCAGATCCTGATTCTGATTCTGAACCCAATGCCACAGCCGCAGACAATGGAAGGCAGATCATTGATGCAGACCACACTGCCACTGTTGCTACCGCACAGATTCAACTAGAGGATCCTGAAGAGTCAGAGGTTGAGGAGTGCCTATTCCACTCATAGATGTGGGTGAAGGGGATGCCTCTACATTTTGTTGTTGACAACGGCAGCCAAAAGAACCTGATCTCAGCAGAAGTCATCAAGAGATTGGAGCTTCCAACAACACCACACCCGCAACCTTAC
>LPNX011218524.1:109655-137580 GCA_001517045.1 Pseudotsuga menziesii
AACACAAGAAGAAGACAGAGCCTTTGTTTCCTCATTTATTCAAGTACCTCTACGATGCAAGGCCATGCATTCAAGTTGCTCATCCAGAAACAACTCATCCAGACAACAATTACAGCCCTCTCGGGATGCCAAAGAAAAGAAGCCTCTTCACTTCAACAAATGTCGCACTAGGAGATCAACTCAACACACAGTTCGAGATATGATACGGGATTCAACGCAATGGAGACCATTGCTTCCTAAGGAGGGAGGATTGATCCAGATGGATATCGGTGGCCACCCACCTATTCCATCGGCTCAAAACAATTGTCCATTGTGGCAGTTTCCTAGTTATTTTTCGGCAGTTTTTCGAGTCCTAAACTTCCGGGGCCGTTTTGAGGCCTTAAACGATTTTTTTTGGAGCTTTGGGGCCACATGGTTGCGATTGGCATGCATTTGGTGGACCAAAAGTTGTAAATCTTAGATAGACCTTTCCAACAAGTTATCGAACGCCCAAATCAGAGATCGTATGCAAAAGTTATGACCCCGAGAAGTTGACTGTTCAACTTACCACCGTGGGGCCGCAAACTTTATGACGGTTCATCTTCTAGGGTTACGTTTTGGGACTTTTGGGGTTCTCACCTCATTTTTTGTAATAAATAGGCCCCTTTGGCCTCATTTTGTATTCATCTTGGCACAATGAACGTAGCAGCCACATCTCTTCTCAGAGATCGCTACCACCATTCTAGCAATTGTATTACAGTCTGTTCTATTTCCGCCATTTAATAGAATATGTGTTTACTGTATCTTTGTTATCTTTGCAAAATGTCTATTATTATGACTCTGTATATGTTCTTTCATTTTGTTTGCACATAAATCCAGATCAGTGGTATCAGAGTTGTCTTCTCTTTGATTGTTTCTCGGTGCATGTCCCCGACGAGGTCCGAGTACAGAGAGTTTGGTCTCGAACTAGTTTCACTTGATCATTCTCACCGTCCCAAACGACCTCCCATGGCGGAAGAAAAGAGAGACGACGAAGCAGGAGATCCTATCAAGTCGCTGCTCGAGGAATCCCTCAAGCTACAGAGGAACGAGATGATGGATAGTTTCGCCCAAATCCTTCGGCGAATGCCGACCGCGGCCAGTGCATATTCAACGAGCAACCGGTTCGGGGATGCAACTCCCTTTAAGGTACAAGTTAACTTTGATATTCCTTTATTTGAAGGCAATAT
This sequence comes from Pseudotsuga menziesii, assembly GCA_001517045.1. Classification (NCBI taxonomy): domain Eukaryota; kingdom Viridiplantae; phylum Streptophyta; class Pinopsida; order Pinales; family Pinaceae; genus Pseudotsuga; species Pseudotsuga menziesii. The sequence continues at coordinate 110,864 of LPNX011218524.1, forward strand.
TGATGCAGATGCCCTGGATAATTGGTTGAATGTTCTAGAAAAGTATTTCTCTGTTCACAATTTTTTCGATAGAGAAAAGATCACCTTTGCGCTCCTTAAGGCAGTCCCCCATGTCCAACATTGGTGGAGTACTTATTGTGAGCAAAACTTATCAGACGAGTCTGAAATTTTTGAAACAATTCCCACTTGGGCCTCTTTCATAGATGCCGTCAAGGAACAGTATTACCCTGTGGGAAACTATGATGACCAGTACACAAAATGGACCATTCTGCGTCAAGAACCAGATGGTGTCGGAGTACACCAACAAATTTCATATTCTACGGACAAAGCTGAGTATCAAAGACTCCGAGCGTCACCTAATCCTGAAATATCGCAGTGGTCTACATCAGTACGTCCGAACTGAGATGGACTTCCTCGACATCTCTTCACTTGGATCCGCCTATCGGTATGCTGTTAAAATCGAGGAGAAATTTCGACAAAAGAACAAGCGAGATTCTGGACCTGCGAATCCACCGCAGAAGCAAGGCAAGGGAAACCCTGGCCCGCAGAACACAGCAAAAGAAAACGACAACCAGTCCCCGCCACAAGCAAAGAAGGGAGATCGAAAGACAAAGAAGGACACTGGTAAGTGGTGCGAATTTCATAAAATCCCTTGGCACAACACTAATGAATGTCGCTCAAAGCAGTCATTAGTGGCCGAGATCAAATCTTCAGAATCAGATCCTGATTCTGATTCTGAACCCAATGCCACAGCCGCACACAATGGAAGGCAGATCATTGATGCAGAACCCACTGCCATTGTTGCTACCGCACAGATTCAACTAGAGGATCCTGAAGAGTCAGAGGTAGAGGAGCGCCTTTTCCACTCACAGATGTGGGTGAAGGGGATGCCTCTACATTTTGTTGTTGACAACGATAGCCAAAAGAACCTGATCTCAGCAGAAGTCGTCAAGAGATTGGAGCTTCCAACAACACCACACCCGCAACCTTACAGCATTGGTTGGCTAAGCCAAGGACGAGGTATCCGCATTACTCAACAATGCCTCCTACCATATGGCATCAAGCCTTTCCAAGACGAGGTATTATGTGATGTGTCCCCACTTGAAGTCTGTGATGTTCTTTTAGGACAACCATATATGTGGAAGCGTCATGCTGTATATGAGTCACAGCCTCGCAGTGTCATTGTCACTTTGGGAGGACAACTCTACCGGATCCCAGAGACAGTTGCACCTAACAAAGTCTCGCAAGGTAGGAAGATAAATTCCCACATCAGAAAATTATTCCTCTTCACAATTGTGTCTGAAGGAGAACATAAGATCACAGAGACCTCCACACCCTCTGCACAGGGTGTCTCTGCTCATCAGACACAAGAAGAAGACAGAGCCTTTGTTTCCTCATTTATTCGAGTACCTCTACGATGCAAGGCCATGCATTCAATGTGCTCATCCAGAAACAACTCATCTAGACAACAATTACAGCCCTCTTGGGATGCCAAAGAAAAGCAGCCTCTTCACTTCAACAAATGTCGCACCAGCAGATCAACTCAACACACAGTTCGAGATATGATACGGGATTCGACGCAATGGATACCATTGCTTCCTAAGGAGGGAGGATTGATCCAGATGGATATCGGTGGCCACCCACCTATTCCACCGGCTCAAAACAATTGTCCATTGTGGCAGTTTCCTAGTTATTTTTCGGTAGTTTTTCGAGTCCTAAACTTTTGGGGCCGTTTTGAGGCCTTAAACGACGTTTTTTGGAGATTCGGGGACAAATGGTTGCCATCGGCATGCATTTGTCCGACCAAAAGTTGTAAATCTTAGACAGACCTTTCCAACGAGTTATCGAATGCCCAAATCGGAGATCGTATGCAAAAGTTATGACCCTGGGAAGTTGACTGTTCAACTTACCACCGTGGGGCCGCAAAATTTATGACGGTTCATCTTCTAGGGTTACGTTTTGGGACTTTTGGGGTTCTCACCTCATTTTTGTAATAAATAGGCCCCTTTGGCCTCATTTTGTATTCAGCTTGGCACGAATGAGCGTAGCGGCCACATCTCTTCTCAGAGATAGCTACCACCATTCTAGCAATTGTATTACAGTCTGTTCTATTTCCGCCATTTAATAGAATATGTGTTTACTGTATCTTTGTTATCTTTGCAAAATGTCTATTATTATGACTCTGTATATGTTCTTTCATTTCGTTCGCACATAAATCCGGATCAAGAACTGCGTGAGTCCCAGGTTGTAGTGCAGGAAAATAATGACAGCTCTTACGTTTTACGACGCCCGAGCACGTCACTAATTTATCACTCAAATTTATATAGAATTTTAGACATATAACTACCATTAATTTTAACTTGAGCGGTTAGGTGGATGGATGGAGTTCTGACAGGAATGTAAATCCATTCAAATATGAAATGCAGATATTTTAACTTTACCTTTCAATAAATGCCTACCTATGGGAAGGAGAGAGTATTTTTCTTTTAAAATTTTGTTTTGAAACCAAAAAATTTCCCAAACAATTACACTAAACCAAACTTTTTCCACAGAAAGTGAACAAGCAACAAACTTGAAACTGATTTTGAAAGCAAGAAAAACAGGGTAAGATCTCTTTTTCTAAGAAGAAAGACAAAAAACACTCAAAGGCATAATCAATACTTTTTCAATTTTTCTTTTAAAACTAGAAAGATCTAACTTAAAACCACTAATATTTTTCTTTTGATGAGATCATAATATAAAAGAAAGAGAAGAAAGATGGATATCTGAAAGCTGTTGAGGCTAATTAGAGGTCCGAGAATTCATCCTCAACAAAAATATGAACAAAGTCCCAACAAAAAAAAATTCTTTTTTTTCTCAAAGCAAAAAGAAGTCCTTCACAAACTTTAATAAAAAATGAAAACAAGCAACCAATCAAGAAAGTATTTCTTTTCATATTTTTCTAACAATAAGACTGAGATCTAACTGATGCTAAGCTCTCAAACAACACTCCTTTCGAAAAATTCAAAACCAAGTACACAATCCAATTAAAAGATGAGTCTATCCTAGATCTTTGATTGCAACCATATAAGTGTTTTACCACATCCAATTTAGCATTCAAACAGTCAGATCTCTTTAATGCAAACCCAGACACTCAAAACTGAAAGCAACTCAACCAAACATTTTGCAAAAAACTTTGAAAAAACAAGTCTAGAAAGATCTATCTGGGACCACTTCCAGAGGGTCACTGACAAAGCGGTTATGCACAAGCACCGCCTCCTAATTGATGACCATAGGCAGTGGCACCACTTTCTACTAACTAAGTTTAGGAGGTGCCACCACTTATTTCCCACTGTGCATGCGTCGTTCCCTGTAGATTTCCAAAAACAAAACAAAAAAAAATTGTGAAAAAGTAAAATTAATAAGTGTGCATTTGACATTTAAATCATGAATTAACAGTAATTAAGAGCACAGAAAGTCAAAAAACTCATATCTAAACAAATCTGATGATACTAAACCAAAATATCACTAGATTAGCTAGTGGATCTAATTGAACTAATAAAACTAGAGCTTGGATTTCAGACAAGTGTTTTGAAAAAACTAAGGAATATCAGATCAGCTGAAGCTCTTCCCCAGCGGAGTCACCAAATTTGTAGCTAGGAATTTTTCACCTCCTGTGGACAAGAGTTGTTCCTCTAGTCTGAATGGTTCAAATCTAGAACAAATGGTGCATGAAAATATTGGAAGACATTCCCTAGAATGGGTGGAGATATGGAATCAAGTCTCTTTGATGTAGTAGTATAGTTGTTTCCTGTAAAGATGATTCTTCATGGATGTACCTATATAATCACAAGAAAACAACAAATAAGATCAAATAGAACCAGAATATAATCCACTATTCTATATTGATGACTAAGGAATTCAATAATAAAACATATGATAATGACAATATATTTTATGGGAAGGGAAATTTTTTTGCATTAGATAATAGAGAAGAAGTTTACAACCTATGCCTTAGTGTATATGTACTCCTTCACAAACCCAACATCTCATCCCTAATAGGTCCAACTTGCTCCTTCAAGCTCACTTAACTGATTTAGGCCAGAATATAAAAGCAATAGCATAAGTTTACTCTCTTCCCAACCATGGAGAATGAGTTTGCTTTTATAGGCTTGGAATGGATAGAGATGGTTGAGAAATTGGTGGGTGAGGTGGCTAGGATATCCTACAAGGATGGTTCTTGAGCCCAACTAGCCCTAGTGATTAGGGATAATGGTGCCACAAAGCCTTATTTCGAGAAGCTTTGTGAGAACCTCTCTTTTTTTATTTTTTACCAAGGGCACTACTTCTTCCTCACTGAGATAAAGCTGTGACATGGAAGAAACACACCTTGATCAAAGGGTAAAGGCGATGCCACTGCTTAATGTCAACACATTACAAGTGGTGCTGAAGAAGGTATCACTTTTTGACTAAAGGGTAGAGGCGGTGCTGGATTTTCACATATAGATTTGATGTCTGGACCGATATTCTTACTTCACAATTTGGGATTAAGGAAAACATTGAAGTTTGGGATCTCATAACATGATGATGACGATATTTAGGTGTAACAACCCTCAATTGTGCCTCTTTACCTAATGGTCAAAACCCTTCATTGTGACCCTTAACAAATTAAACTAGTTTAGAATTACCTTCTCTATTAATCCTATGAATTTAACCATATGATTATGAAATATTCGACTTCATAATATCGAATCAGACCTATTACCTTATGACTTATTTTATTCTTTGATTTAAAATATGTCGATATTTTCAATTCTGAGTCTGACTGATTCATTCCCATGTCGAGAATCAACCTCACGAATACATTGCATATTTCAACATTTCATATTCCATCATTTCGACTTTGACTTTGTCAATTCCGATGTCAAACTGAACTCCATCGATTTTGAATTTCTGATTAGGATGTAAAACTATGATTCATACTTGTTGATTCGATTTCGAACTAGAATCTGAGTTGCTAACTCCAACTTTGACTTGTCTACAACTCTGGTTCTTACTAACAATTCAGATTCTGACTGCGACTGTGACTCAACTGACAATGGTAAACAAGCGATTGAATTTGACTAAGAATGGTAAACAAACAGTCGAATTTTTCTAACAATGGTTGACAATCGGTTGAATTCAACTAACAATGGTCAATAAGCGGTCGACCTAGATTGAGAATGGTGGACAAGCGGTCGACTTCGACTGAGAATGGTCAACAAGCGGTCTACTTCAACTAACAATGGTGGAAAACCGGTCTACTTCGATTGACAATGGTAGACAATAGGTCACTAAGAAGTAGGCTATTGATTTATAGAGACTAGACCAAAATATGTAATTCGATACCAACATTTGATACTTTTTGACTAAATATGGTAACGAGCGACTTGCTATCCTTTTTCTTTTTTATTATTGAACTTCTTTTACATCAATGACAATAATACCCAACAATCCTTAACAAAAAAATGGTGACTCTGCTGGGGAGAAACCATATATTGTTAGAACTTCTTGGTAATTTCCTCTTACTATTTTTGAGTTGATTGAACCTTTGTTAAGTTTGAATATTCTTTGATAACCTAAGAAACTTATTATTTTTCTTTTTCTTGGGTTTACTTTTTTGTTTTCAAACTTATCAGGACCCAATCGTTGCTTATTGTTCTTATAGTTGAAATTTCACTAGAAATTCACATTTAATTGTATGCAAACTAGCGATTTACCTAGAAATTCTAGTTCAATTATATGCACAGTAGTGATTTATTCGTTGACAACTTTGAACACAGATGCAATTTCCTTGTAAGATGTGAATTTTTCACACTTCTCTTTATCTAGTTGGATTTACTGAGCTTCTTTGGAAACCTATGAGTGTGTTAGGCGTCTTTGTGACCCATCAGAATAATTTTGGGTATTGTTTTATCAATTTCAACTTGCATTTTTAAATCAATTTAAGGCTAAAGGTCACAATTTTCACCCTATGTTAGTTCAAAGTATGAATAATCACACTTTTGAATAGGAACAAGGAGTTAATTTGCGCCTTTATATATCATTAGGTGGGAATGATTCACAGTCAAGCTTCTACACAGCTGGTGTGAATCCCCAGTTAGGGTCAAACAAGTAAAAACAAATAATGGTTTTTTAGGTTATCAGGTCTAGTGGGGATTTGGGTATTTTTTAGAGTTTCTAAATTATGAATCTTAAGCCTACAAAATCATCATTTTGTGTTTTTTATTAGTCCCAAAAAACAGGAAAATTGAATAATGCAAAAAAACATAGTTTGTTTTTAGTTCAGTTAGGAATCTTTTGGGCATTTTGATATTTTTGGGATTGTTTTCATAAAATAAATTTTTTTATTTCTTTCATTTTCATTATCTCATGAAAATCATAAAAGTTGATTGTTTTGGTTAAAGTAGTTTCCTTTATAAAAAATTTCTTGCTCAAAATATTGAAAAGTTATGTTTGGTTTTTTCTTTCTTTTTGAAAGTTGTTTATTGTCAAGTAAAATTTTCAAATATTTAAGTGGTATTTTACAATTGTAAATAATATCATTTTCTTTTTTCTTTTTTTCAATTGAGAAAATCATATTTTCAAACTGACACATCCTTCCAAGTAATAATAGCCACTAAAATGAATCCTTAATTTAAAATTAACTAGACTTTTTATTTCATAGGGTTCACCAACTATCTTAGGGATAGAGCCTTGTACTAGAGTGGAAAAAAACACTCAAAGGCTATTTCAAGTTGTAAAATATACTTGTCTTTAATAAGGATAGGAAAATCCAATAATCGTAGGGATATGGTTGGGAATCTCTTCTCAAACAAGAGTTAAGAACCAACTTGTGTGAGGTTAAGTTGAGAAAACCTCTACAATTCTTAACCAATAATTTGTGGGATTTTTTGTGTACGGGGATTTCATCAGTACCACCTTGGTTCCCCCATGGTGTTGGTGTTGTTGATATTTTGGGATTATCCACCCACCCATATGTATGATCCTGACCATCGAATATTTCCCTAGATTATGACTACTAGTTGGTAGTCTTATTATCTTGTCTTAGGTACCACACATGTATCTGCAGTGGGATTCCTACACTGAGCAAACATTGATCCAAAATAATAGTACCTTAGAGGGCATCCCTTACCTTGGAGGGAGACTTGCACCAACCTTTGTAACTACTTTTGTACCTTTTTGTTTGGTTGTGGGACTTAATCAATCCACACTAAACTTCGATAGAGGCTTTGTTTTCCTTGTTGATTTATCTAGGATTTTTCTAGTGGTGTGTTATTTGTTCTTAGTTGAACTAAGATATTTTTTACTTATTGAGTCAAAACTTATGGATTAGATTCTTGTGGACACCAACCAAGGATCCCCTATTCAACACGATCCTTATTATTTCCCATTTGTTGGAAATGTGTGTGCTCCCTTGATTGCCACTCCAAATATGCTTGGATACAACTTAGAATTACCAATTTGGTTATTTTCCACTCTATATGTCCTAAATTCCCCTAATGCTTCTTAATAAAGAACTTTATATCAAGGGCATAAAAACCTTGTACCTTATTTTCCAATAACATATTCTCCACCTCCTTCTACCTAATTGTTAGATTTTTATCATTCAAGCTAGCAATATGATCTTAGGATCTTATCTAAGAGAATAACACGCACAACAATAAACACAAGAGACAAGAGACATAAAGAATTTTCCTCGAGGAAACCATAAAGGAGAAAACCCTACAACTTCCTCAAATATAGAATCAGCACCAAAAGTAAAACCCAAAAACATAAAGATGATCTCCTCACAGTAGTAGTGTCTCTCTCTGATCCCAGCTTCTTTTCTCTCACTTATGCGCCCTAGTGAGTGAGTGTGTGTGTGATAAATAGAGAGGCTCACTCTCTATTTATATTCTTTCCTTCACTTAATTTCCACTCCATCATGTCAGCCTAACTTAACAATTACTTTACTAGAGCCAACATCTCAAGGAGAGTCTAATAACCCTAGTGCCCTACAACTGTTGGGACTTTTCCCCTCCGATCAACAAGGAGGGTTAACCTTAACACAATGGTGGGGACTACTACCCTGACTTACAATAACTCACCTAGGGCCGATTTCTCTAGGATAGTCTAATAAACCTAGGGCCCCAAAACTGCGGGGAATTTAACACTTGATCAATAGGAAGGTTACCCACAATGATTTGACATGACTTGTTCACATTATAGAAACTTCCTATCGAAACATCGGGGCATGACATGAATCAATTACATTACAAAAACTTCCTGGAATAAACATCGGGATACAATACATAATATATACAAGTGAATACATTCCGAAGATACAATTACATCAACACTCCCTCTTAACTAGGAAGGTATGCTCTCGACACAATTTATCAGCACAAGTCTTCTTCTCTGTATCATCTGAATCGTTGTCAATTTCTCATCATCTTCATCTTCAATTCATCTTATTCTTCAAGTCATATTCATTACTGGATCTAGATCATCTCTAGTTCTGGAACATCTCTGCTGGATCATCATTACAGGTGCTATCTCTTGATTCTTCTCATCACAGGAAGTTCTATAGAGCTATCCCTTTTTCATGCTGGTTGTAGGCCTAGACTCCATGTAGGTCTTCTTCAGCACTTATATCTGACCCTAAGTTAGAATGGCCCACCCAGCACTTACATCTGAGCATGAGAGAAACACATCCAACACCATGTCAAAAAGGCACGCCCAACACTCACATCTGACCATGAGAGGAACCAATCCAGTAATCTATGTCAGAAAGGCATAGCACTCACATGTAACCATGAGAGGAACCAATCCAGTCATCTATGTCAAAAAGGCCCTGCACTTAGGTTAGACCATGCGAGGAACCAATACAACCTACATGTTGAAAGGGATCTGCACTTACATTTTATCATGTAGGAACCAATCCCACAGTCACATCAGAATGGCTCTACACTTATATCAGATCATGTAGGAACCAATCCCATAGTCACATCAAAATGGCCCTCAGTCCCAGAATGAGTATTACTGGTAACTGACCAGGTGACAAGCTACGACATACTCTACTTCAGCTGTACTCAGTGCCACATAGGATTGCTTCCTTCTAAACCAAGAGATCACACCTGATCCCATACTAAAGCAACACCCTATAGTGCTCTTCCTATCGATGGCATTGCCTGCCCAATCTAAATGAACATAACCTTCCAGGTTAATCTTTTGATTTTCCTCATACTTGGGCCCATAATCAACTGTACCCTTCAAGTACCTCAGAATATGTTTTGCAGCAATCAAGTGAACATGTCTCAGATCTGTTAGGAACTCGCTCAAGGTGTTCACAACAAAGCAAATATCTGGTCTCATATTCATTAGGTACATTAAGGACCCAATCATCTGACGATACATCATGGCATCAACTACTTCTGATAAAGAAAAACTCAATAGCTTCAGGTTCAATTCCCTAGGTGTGGTAGTCCATCATCCTGAACCACTTCAGGATCTTTACTGCATACTTCCCTTGTCCCACGAGGACTTCACTTAGTGAACCTCTCACATAGCACGTGTGATCATGGGATATTAAAGAATACCCTTAATTTCCAGAGATATTTCCCCAATTTTTTTTTGTTGAAAACCCCTCCCAATTTTTAAAACCTCCTCCCCACCCCTTTTTATACCTCAATCCTTATAAACCACCCTACCCACTCCCACCTTAAACCCCTCATCCCCCCAATACCTGGAATATATTGGTTCAATTTTTTATAATTTTAAAACCCACAATATGAACTAACATGATAGGATATTAGTCAATAAGTGAATTCCCCCATGCCTTGTCCTAGGGATATTCTGCCACACCTCCATGCCATCATATACAAGTCCTTCATCTCAAACTTGGTAGCAAGTCTCCTTCTTGCAACTTTAATGAGTTCCTCTTTTCTATTAGGAACAAGTCATCGATATATAATAGGAGCATCATTGGTCTTCCATATTCAACCTTGAAGCAAAGGTTGGAATATACTTTACTCTCAGTAAATCCTAGAGTCATCAGTAATCTGTCCATACTGGCATACTATGTCGAACCTCAGGATCTTTTGCACTCACTCCCTCTGAAGCAAAGTATCATTCTCCCTCTGTCTTTCGTACTCTATGCACTGAAACATTTTGTATCGAAGTGGCAAGTAGCTTCCTATGCTACTAATATTCTATGTATCCATCTAGGATCACTGGATACCAAGATCCTCTATCTTGAACTTTTTTCAAAATTTCTTCGCACACCCATCTGTGAACTTGTCATCCTATATAGGCTTTCATCTTCAACCTTGTAGAAAAGGTTAATATCTTCATCACGCTCATCATGTATTTGTTATCCCATGGGTGTCTTCTAAAATCGTACAAGGCCTTCTTTCATTTGCACACATGATTCTTCCTATCATGTGACTTCACTTCCAATGGCTGCAAATGTCTCTTTGTAGTCTATGCCTTCTTTTTGTGAGAAGCATCATGCTATGAGTCTTTCCTTGTATCCCATGATGTTTCCATCTACTGCATGATGGAACTACGAACTTCCCTTCATGTATCGATACTGTATCCTAGACATCATTCTTGTTGAACTGATCTTCCCTTTCTTCTTGGTTGCTTCTTCATAGCTAGAAGGTTCTGCATCAATGATGTCACTACATTCATCATATTATTCTTTATCTTGAATTGTCATCACTTGTTCTTCGGAACAAGTCTCATCCTTCTTTGCTTGTAGGCGATTATGTATGTGATCTTTCCTACATGTGAAATGCATTTGTATGGTTAGAAACATTTCATAAGGCATATTCATAATGGAAAATTCTTATGCATAAATATATGATCATGCAACTATTTTAGCCAATACAACNATGGAAACTTTCTAGATGCCTCCCATCTCTACCAAGACAACATTGAGATTGTGCACTAATACAATATGTCACCAAAGAGGTTTCATTCTAGATAAGTAGAAATGGAGAGTTGTATAGCACCATGAGCTACTTACCCATCACATGCATATTAGTAGTATATTGTCATTAATGCAAACTTTCTATCATGCATAATACATCAACTGAATATAAACAAATGCATAACAAAAACAATATCATGAAATGACAATTGAATACTTATCTTTATTTGTTTTGTGGGTAGACTCCTTCATGAGCCTTCAGCTTCATCGTCTTCTTCATTCATAATAGCATCATTTATTATCCAAATGCTAAGATGGATAAGAGGTTCTTCAAGAGTTGAGTTCTTCATATTCCTCATTGCTTGAGGGATCTTCTTTGGATGGTGAGAGCTTAATTTTCAGTTGCTCCCATCTTATTTTCTCTTATTATTAGTTGAACTTCTTCTTGTGTGTGCTCTTCCCAGAGTCTGGTGAAGGTAATCACTTCCTTCTAGCACACATTCCTTGAATGAATGAATCCCATGATATTGGGAGGCCATTCAAGGTGGCTATCACCACTTATGCATTCTCCACTTCTTCTTCTACTCCTACAAGTTTTTCTTTGATTTGAGAGACCCTCGTAAAGTATGATTGTATGGTCTCTGCATTCTGGATCTTCACATTCTTCAACTATTTTCTCAAATTCATATTCCAATTTATGTTCTTCCATTCAAATAGCTTGGTCAAGGATTCAAACATCTCTTTTGGCGTCTTTAGGGAATACACTTTTGGTATAAGGTGATCCTATATTGAATTAGCAATGATATTATTGGCCTTGACCAAGTTCTTCTTGAGTAAGGCTTTAGCCTTATCTCCCTCTGGAACTGGAACCTCTCTAACTATTGTTGATGTATTTATAACTTTGGAATGTATTCATCTATATTTCTTATGTATTGTAACCCGATGTTTATTCCGAGATGTATTTGTGATGTACTTGAGTCATGTTATACCCTGATGTTTATTCCGGGAAGTTTCTATAGCGTGAAAGTCATGTCAAGTCATTGTGGGTAACCCTCCTATTGGTCAATGGTTAAAGTCCCCACAGTTATTGGGTTATTAGACTATCCTAGAGAAGTTGAACCTAGGTGAGTCATTGTAAGTCGGGGCAATAGTCCCCACCATTGTGTTACCCTCCTATTGGTCGGAGGAGGCAAAGTCCCCACAAGTGGTGGGGCACTAGGGTTATTAGACACTCCTAGAGATGTCGAATCTAGCAAGTAATTGTTAAGTGAGGCTGACATGTTGGAGTGGGTTCCAAGTGAACAGAAGAATATAAATAGAGAGTGAATCTCTCTATTTACAACACACACACTCACTCATTAGGGCGCATGAGTGAGAGAGGAGAAGATGTCTAAGTGTGAGAGTGAGAGAAACTGTTGTTGTCGGGAGATCATCTTACTTTCTTGGGGTTTTACCTTTTGGTGCTGATTCTATCTTTAAGGAAGTTGTGGGGTTTTCTCCTTTATGGTTTCCCCAAGGAAAATTCGTTGTGTCTCTTGTCTCTTGTGTTTTATTGCTGTGCATTTTATTCTCTCAGTTAAAGATCCTAATATCATAATGCTATCTTATATGATAAAAATCTAACATGGTATTAGAGCTAACCTGAGAACAAGACATTGTGCAGCTATAGAAGCTAGGGAGTCTTACTTTTTGGATCTCTCTCCACAATCCATCAGCAAAAGTATGCTAGGCTGACTCTCCATTGAAGGGCGCATCTTTCTGTCGAAGCAGAATTCGATTCCGAGCATTTTCAGTTTTCGGTGCGAAAATTAGGGATTTCTATAGAAGATAAATTTTTGAGTGAGCCCAGCATAGGATTTTTCACCTCATCAAAATAGAAGTTTAGAGACCTAGATCAATATTTTTGGTTGGTTGAAACTCTGGGAAAGTCAAACCCTAGTTTGACCCCGAGCTAGAAAAACCCTAAATACTAAAACTACTAAGTATTGGTACATTCACTATATCCAGATATTGGTGAAGTCTCAGGAGCTGAAAATTGTAGAGGCTGAAGTGAAAATACTGATGCACCCTGTATCCAAAATTCCTCCTCATATTAGCTATATTCTAGGAGATATGATCCCTCCAAGTTAGGGTTCCAGCCTCTTCCAGAATTAGGACACCTGGGGAGAATTTATATATCTTGAGCTACATAGGTCCAAATGGAATTCCTAAAGATGTTACAGAAAGGGAACAAACTATACTATCGTTTTTCTGAATTTCAAACCCAGAAGATGAAACAGTGACACATGGAAGTCTGTAAAACTTCATCGTTCTGAACAGTCACGTAACAAGTAACCTTGGGAAAAGGATCATAAATACCAATTGGTAAAACCAAACTGATGACACCTATGGTTTTGGATCAAGGTCATGCAAGGTTACCTCAGTAAAAAATTTCAGACACAAAGGAGTAGTAATTTTGGATATATCACAAAAACAGTGACAGGCATTTCTGTAGAAGAAACAGGAAAACTAGGGCTTCCTGTTCCGAGAGATTCCCTCCACTGTTTTCAAAAAAGGAGTACATTGGACAGCTCCATTTGTAGAGATCTATCTTTATATCCAATCAGATCTAAAAGATTCCAAGTTTTTGAAAATTAGGGTTTCTCTGACAAACCTTAGATCAGCCATCTCCAGAACCGGGATGGACACCTCAAATCGGTAAGATCTAATCTTTTGCTATTTTCATTTGAGGTTCTCAGTTAAGATGTCTCATCATACCAAGCTTTATGAAAAGCTTTAGGGAGCTGATAACTTCCAAGCATGGAAGTATATGATCTCTCTGAAGAAAATGAATTGGACACCTACATGAGTAGAGAGGTTCTAGTTGCAGAGGGAGATGAGGCTAGAAGCCTTACACAAGAAGAAATTGGTCAAGGCCAAGAAGATTATGGTTGATTTAGCCACATATCAAATTGTACCATGAGTGTCTTCCTTAAAGACACAGAATATGTTTGATTCCTTTACCAAGCTATTTGAAGGGAAGAACGTATATCGGAATATGACCTTAAGAAATCAGATGAAGAATGTGAAGATCCAAAAAGCAGAGACCATACAATCATACTTTGCTAGGGTCTCTCAAATCAAAAAACAACTTGATGCGGTAAAAGAAGAAGTGAAGAATGCAGAAGTGGTGATAGCCACCTTGAATGGCCTCCCAGGATCATGGGATTCATTCATACAAGGAATGTGTGCCAGAAGGAAGTGATTACTTTCAGCAGACTTTGGGATGAAGAAGAAGCACGACTCATAAGAAGAGAAGAGATGATGGAAGCAATTGAAGATCAAGCTCTCACCTTCCAAAGACGATACCTCAAGCGATGAGGAATACGAAGAACTCAAATATTGAAGAAACTCTTATCCACCTTATCATTTGGATAAGGAATGATGCTATTATGAATGAAGAAGACGATGAAGCTGAAGGCTGAAGAAGGAGTCTACCCACGAAACAAATAAAGATAAGTATTCAATTGTCATTTCATTGTTTTGTTATGCATTTGTTTATATTCAATTAATGTATTATACATGATAGAATGTTTGCATTAATTACAGTATACTACTAATATGCATGTGATGGGTAAGTAGCTCATGGTGCTATACAACTCTCCATTGCTACTTATCTAGAATGAAACCTCTTTGCTAACATATTGGATTAGTCCACAATCTCAATGTTGTCCTGGTAGAGATGGAAGGCATCTAGAAAGTTTCTGTGAGATATGGATGGATGTTGTATTGGCTAAAGTAGTTGCATGATCATATATTTATGCAGAAGAATTTTTGCATTATGAATATACCTTATGAAATGTTTCTAACCATACAACTGCATTTGACTTGTAGAAAAGATCGCATACATAATCACCTACAAGCAAAGAAGAATGAAGACTTGTTTTGAAGAACAAGTGATGACAGTTCAAAGACAAAGAATAATATGACGAGTTCAGTGACATCATTGATGCAGAACCTTCCGGCCACCAAGAAGAAAGGGAAGACTAGTTCAAGAAGAATGATGTCAATAATGCAGTATCAAGATCTGAAGAGAAGTTCATAGTTCCATCATGTAGTAGATGGAGACATCATGGATAACACATACATAATGAGCTTGATGAATATTTGAACCTATGCTATAAGGTTGATAGAGGATGACAAGCTCACACATGGGTGTGAGAAGAAATTTTGAAAATGTTCAAGATATTGGATCTTGGTATCTAGTGATCCTATATGGATACTACTTGTCACTTCGGTACAGAATGTTTCAGTGCATAGAGTATGAAAGATAGAGGGAGAATGATGCTTTGCTTCAGAGGGAGTGACTGCATAAGATCCTGTGGTTTGACATGGTACGACAAGATGGATAGATTACTGATGACTCTAGGCTTTACTGGGAGTAAAGCGGATTCCAACCTTTGTTTCAAGGTTAAAGGCGGAAGACTAGTGATGCTCCTCTCGATGCACTATTTTCTAGTCATGGAGGTGTGGACAAAGGAAGTATGCAGTAGAGATCCTGAAGAGGTTCAGGATGATGGACTGTAGGACCACACCTATGACATTGAAGCTAAAGCTATTGAGTGTTGCTTCATCAGAGATGGTTGATTCCACGATGTATCGTCAGATGATTTGTTCCTTGACCTACCTAACGAATATGAGATCGGATATTTGCCTTGCTATGAACACATTGAGACATGTTCACCTTATGGTTGCAAAGCATGTAGTGAGGTACTTGAAGGGTACAGTTGATTATGGGATCAAGTGTGAGATGAATAAAAAGATTATGTGGATTCATATTGGGCATGCAGTGCCATTGATAGGAAGAGCACTTTGAGGTGCCACTTCAGTATGGGATCAAGTGTGATCTCTTGGTTTGGTAGGATGGAGTCTTGCATGGCACTGAGTACATCTGAGGAAAAAGATGTTTCCACTTGCTATTTGGGAGGTAGTATGTTTATTTTGAAAACTACTATTTGATTTGGTTGATCTGACTTGCATTTGTTTATGATGCAGAGAGGAGCAGTGATCCAGATCAAGATCTCTTGAAAGAAGGATTTCTAGCATAGCTGATGAGACAGGTTGCCCTCAAATGTAATTGGTCCTGGTGAAGCTCACAAGTCATCCTTGGACGTAATCATCCTTGGTGTGATTCTATGCTAGAAATGGCCAAAATGAAGTTTGAGTACTTCAATGAGAAGCTTTGTGTTCTTGAGATTGAGGTTCCCTCTAAGGGAAAATGATGAGACCTAAAGCCATTCTGACGAGTAGGTCAGATGTAAGGGCTGAGCCATTCTATCATGGTGAGAGGATTGGTTCCTTCCATGTCAAATATGAGTGCTGAGCCATTCTAATATGGCTATAGGATTGGTTTCTACATGATCAGATATAAGGGCTATCACCATTCTTGGAATGGAGGTGCTTGGTCAGTTACCAGGAAAACTTAGTCTGAGACTGAGGGCCGTTCTGATATGACTGTGAGATATGTTCTCATATGATCAGATATGAGTGCATGGCCATTATGATGTGATAGAGGGATGTGTTCCCACTTGATCAGATGTAAGGGATGAGCCATTTTGTCATGGCTAAAGGATTAAGTTCCTCCCATGTCAGATGTGAGTGCTGGCCATTCTGACGAGTAGGTCAGATGTAAGGGCTACTACCACTCTTCGGGAGAGTGGAGGAACTTGGTCCATTACCAAGTAGCTTAGTCTGGGACTGGGGGCCATTTTGATGAGGGTGTAGGATTTGGTTCCTACCAAGTCAGATGTGAGTGCATGCCTTTCTGATGAGTAGGTCAGATGTAAGTGTTGTGCCTTTCTGACCAGTAGGTCAGATGTGAGTGCTAGCCATTCTGATGTAGGATGAGATCCTACATAGATGTAAGGGCTACCACCTTTTTGACAAGTAGGTCAGATGTGAGTGCTGGCCATTCTGATGTGACTGTAGGATTTGGTCCTACATGATTAGATGTAAGGGCTACCGCCTTTCTGACGAGTAGGTCATATGTGAGTGCTAGACATTCTGATGAGTAGGTCAGATGTAAGGGCTACCAAAGACCTACGAGGAGGTAGGCATACACCCAGCATGAAAGAAGGCTGGATTTGTAGAACTTCCTATGATGAGACTAATCATGAGATAACACATATGATGATGAACAGAGGAGATCCAGATCGAGCTGTGATCTAGATCTAGTTATGATGACTTCGAGAGATCCAGATCAAGTGATGATCTAGATCTAGCAGTGATGATCCAGATCGAGTGATGATCCAGATCCAATGATGATCCAAATCAAGTGATGATCTAGATTCAGTAATGATGATCCAGATCTAGATCCAGTGATGATCCAGATCCAGTGATGATGATGATCCAGATCGAGTGATGATCTAGATTCAGTGATGATGATCCAGATTGAGTGATGATTTAGATTTAGTGATGATGATCTAGATCAAGTGATGATCTAGATTTAGTGATGATGATCCATATCCAGTGATGATCTGGATCCAATGATGATGATGATCCAGATTGAGTGATGATCTAGATTTAGTGATGATGATCCAAATCAAGTGATGATCTAGATTCAGTGATGATGATCCAAATTGAGTGATGATCCAAATCTAGTGATGCTGATCTAGATCGAGTGATGATCCAGATCCAGATGAAGATGACGAGAACTCAATGATGATCCAGATGATATAGAGAAGAATACTTGTGCTGATAAATTGTGTCGAGAGAATACCTTCCTAGTTCAGAGGGACTGTTGATGTATTTTTAACTTCGAAATGTATTCATCTGTATTTCTTATGTATTGTAACCCGATGTTTATTCCAGAATGTATTTGTGATGTACTTGAGTCATGTTATACCCCGATGTTTATTCTAGGAAGTTTCTATAATGTGAAAGTCATGTCAAGTCATTGTGAGTAACCCTCCTATTGCTCAAGGGTTAAAGTCAAACCTAGCTGCACAATGTCTTCTTCTCAGGTTAGCTCTGATACTATGTTAGATTTTTATCATTCAAGCTAGCAATATGATCTTAGGATCTTATCTAAGAGAATAACATGCACAACAATAAACACAAGAGATAAGAGACACAAATAATTTTCCTCGAAGAATCCATAAAGGAGAAACCTCGCAACTTCCTCAGATATAGAATCAGCACCAAAAGTAAAGCCCGAAGACATAAAGATAATCTCCCGATAGCAGTAGTCTCTCTCTCTGATCCTAGCTTCTTTTCTATCACTTATGCACCCCAATGAGTGATTGTGTGTGTGATAAATAGAGAGGATCACTCTCTATTTATAGTCTTTCATTCACTTAATGTCCACTCCATCATGTCCGCCTAACTTAACAATTACTTTACTAGAGCCAACATCTCTAGGAGAGTCTAATAACCCTAGTGCCCCATAACCGTGGGGAATTTTCCCCTCTGATCAACAAGGAGGGTTAACCTTAACATGATGGTGGGGACTATTTCCCCGACTTACAATAACTCACCTATGGCCGACTTCTCTAGCATATTATAATAACCCTAGGGCCCCACAATTGCAGGGACTTTAACCCTTTATCAATAGGAGGGTTACCCACAATGACTTGACATGACTGGCTCACATTATAGAAACTCTCGATTGGAACATCAGGGCATGACATGACTCAATTACATTACAAACACTTCCTGGAATAATTATCGAGGTACAATACATAAGATATACAAGTGAATACATTCCGAAGTTACAATTACATCAACACTAATGTGGTGAAATTTTTGATATTCATTAGAGGAAATTTCAACTCAAAATGGGCCTTTTAACTCTAATTCAAATTCCATGTCATCATGTGTTAGCCAATGAAATTACTTTAAATTTGAAATACCGTATAGGTCTTGTTAGTGCCAGAAATTGTTCTCAAACTACTAAAGAACAAGCCAACACAATCTCAATAAATAAAATTAAGTAAAACATATTTTTAGGGTTTTTGTTTATGGTTTTGGTTTTAAAAACTTCATTAGCAAGAAGGAAATAAACATCCACAAGCTAATACAAAACTGAATCATGCAAGTTGGATAAACTGGGGATCAAACACATCCCAATAAGCCACATTACACATGAAATACTAATTCCACCCACAGGCTACAAGCATTTACATGAATAAACTTTTAAACAAGAAATGAAATTGTAGACTGAGCAATCAACCAGATCAGAAATGAAAAAGAATGATAGGTAAAAGGTCTTATCATTTTATATATAATCAATAATATTCATCGACTTACATAAGAGTTATAAGTGCTAGCTTGAGAAATCAAAGCTCCAAAAGCCTCTCCTTGAATGAAAAATCCCACCCCAAAACTGTATGTTTGTCTTCCTTTTATTATCGCAAAAATAAAGTAGTTCCATAACTACCTTATAGGTCGAAATTTGAAACAATTACATCAATTAGTTACATGATAACTCAAAATCTTTAAAGACAATTAACCCAAAAATAGCAAATCAGATTTGGGGAAATTTGGTGAATTTCTGAAAATTTGGGTCTCAAAGACGCCTCCATATCTCTCGATCCGGGACACCTGTACAGAAAATGAGAAAGGTTTCTTTAAATGAGTATTTTATGAACAAAAATTTCTCTTAGTTTTTCAAAATTCCTCTTTAATTGAGCAGAATACGTTCTGCAAATTTGTGACTAAAACAGGAAATTATTAAATAATTCAAACCCAGAAAATATGCCACAAAGATGAATTTGAATATCTCAAATGATAACAGCTGTTGAAACATTGAGAGAGGTTTTTTTGAATGAGTTTGTTTTGGACAAAAACCTCTTTTGTTTTTCCTGAATTCATTTCCATATCCTTGTAATATGCTCCTAATGACAATGACAAAAACAGGAAAAACATAGCTACTACAGGAATCTCCTCATGAAAATATTTGACAAAGGACTAAAAAATGAGAGTTAGATTATAAATTAAAACTTGGAATAAACTTTTATTATATGTTTTTGAAAGATTAAGATGTACATATTAACTAATAAGCCCAAAAGACAAACCTTAAAACTAAAATAATGAAATAATTCAACCATTAAACAAATTAAATCCAACCAAAATTATTGATTGTCCAAAATTCTTAAAATCAACATAAAATGTAAAATCATTTTAAACCAACTGTTGAAAAGTAGGACAAAAAAAACAGATAAACTAAGAACAAGATCGAGTTATAAAATCTGGCTCTTGCTGCAAGATGAAGTCCTCCTTGTGAGGCTTCAAGAACCTATAGACCTTGTGCCTTATTCATTGGGTGATGGAGTCATTTACCAAATCTCTACAACTTTATCAAACTCTAAACACATACCTCTAAAATGACAAAATACTGCTACAAACCAGCATACTGAAAAGAATATACATGCTCTTGTAATGAGCTTATTCTTATGTTTACTACTACTTTTAATCGGAGAAAACAACTCAATCAACTATTTCCACTGAAGCCAAGAAACCATTTGACTGAGAATCATAATTCCATGCATGCTACTATTTGAGAAAACCCACAAAAGATGTGATAAATCCAATAAAGAGTCTATAGGCAGCTGATACTTATGACTGGAAATAGGAAGTATGCCAAAAGCTGGAGCATTAGAAACCTTTGAAAAATACAACTCCATCCAAGAAGCCACGGGATCATGAAATTTCTGATTTAAAACTCCAATGTCTTCATTATATTCATCATAAAGTGAAGCATTATCTTCCTCTCCATTGCTGTTCTTTTTAAACTTTGGATCAAGAATGGAAACCAAGGGCTTTTCAAACTGCTTCTCGACCTTTAAATAAAACCCTTGATTAAAACTTGAACAAATAAAATTCTGAAAGTGACCATAAGTCAAGAATGACAATTTATTTCTTATATCAATAGTAAGAGGTTGAAGAGCAGCAACTTCTTCTTCATAACATGATAATCTCATAGCATGAACTAAGAAATTTCTACTATAATCCATTGAAAGTATATTATCATCGAAAAAGTTAGCAAACTGATATGAAGAATCAACACAAGCGTCATTTATATCCTTGTTCATATGAAAATATGAAAATGATGAAGAAAAATGTCTTAAATCTAAATGATACCTACGTTCTTCTTCCTATTCATAAGCTTGTATATCTTCAACATGAGCCTGATCTCGAAGCATTTTGCAAGCTCGGATGTTCTCCTCCACACCTTTTGCATCCTCAAACAATTGTCTTAAAGATAATGATTTACTTTCTAACAGGAAAAAGACAAGATCTGAATGTTGAGCCATAACATAATATACCATAGCAAGTTTTTCCAAAGGTCTGATCTCCAGAGGCATACTGATGTAAAAACTTTGAAACTTCCAATTAAATTTAGGAATTGGCTCATCATTCTCTCTTTGCAAACTATAAAATTCGAAAAGAAATTGATCATAAGATTTATTCTTACCCCAATACTTCAAAAAGACATCATGTAACTCTTCCCACAATCCAAATGAATCAGATTTTAAATTTCGAAACCAAAACCCAGCATCTCCAACAAAGGATTTCGGAAATAAACTCATGACAACATCCTCATGCAGGATTTCAAAATTATCAATGAAATTATGAAAAGATTCTAAATGCTTCTCTGTTGTAATATGGTCTTTTCGAGTAAAATGGAGAAGATATTCAACAAAGTAGGAAGGATAAGGATGTAAGAGAGATGGAAGCCTAAGAGGTTTAAACATCTTCTGTCTGAGTCTAGACTGAAAATCTGTGAGTTGAAAATGAGGTTCAACAAGATGTTCGCACATTTTAGTAGTGATGGTAGAAGGTAATAGATTAGCTTTATTCTCTACAAGATGACCAAAATAATCAGGTTCAAGAGATATGGGTATATGAATATCATGCTGCACATGTATTTCAAATGAAGGAATAGGATCAACATCAATAAAACAAGAAGAATGTAGATTTTATTCTTCTAAAGAGGGATATGTACTTGAAGGTTTATGATCATCGGAATAGACAAAACAAAAAATAATTATTTTGACATGTAATGGGAAATATAGGAAAGAACTAATGAATAAGAACAAAACCTCATGGAGTAAAGTAATAAGCTGATACCCAGTCTTTCCATTTGGCTTCTTCATTTTTCTGTCAACAAAATTCTCCTTGCAGTGGAATCTTTAATCGTGGAGTCGCCGATGAAAAATTGTAGTCTAAAAGATTTTCTAACTTTGTTCACCTCTCAAAATTAGATGAATAATGATGTCCCAAGGAATATATACTTCAGCTTCATCCCTGAAAACGACTCCAAAGATGTTAGTGCTAGAAATTGTTCTCAGACTACTAAAGAACAAGCCAACACAATCTCAATAAATAAAATAAAGTAAAACAGGTTTGTAGGGTTTTGGTTTTAAAAACTTTATCAGCAAGGAGGAAATAAAAATCCACAAGCTAATACAGAACTAAATCATGCAAGTTGGATAAATTGGGGATCAAACACATCCCAATAAGCCATAAACATTACACATGAAATACTAATTCCACCCACAGGCTACAAGTATTTACATGAATAAACCTTTAAACAAGAAATGAAATTGTAGACTAAGCAATCAACCAAATCAGAAATAAAAAAGCATGACATCTAAAAGGGCTTATCAGTTTATATGTAATCAATAACAATCATCCACTTACATAAGAGTTATAAGTGCTAACTTGAGAAATCAAAACTCCAAAAGCCTCTCCTTGAGTGAAAAATACCACCCCAAAATTGTATGTTTGTCTTCCTTTTATCATTACAAAAGTAAAGTAGTTCCATAACTACCTTCTAGGTCGAAATTTGAAACAGTTACATCAATTAGTTACATGATAACTCAAAATAGTTAAAGACAATTAACCCAAAAATAGCAAATCGGATTTGGGAAAATTTGGTGAATTTCTGAAAATTTGGGTCTCAAAGATGCCTTCATATCTCTCGATCCAGGACACCTATGAAAAAAATGAGAATTTTTTTTTAAATACGTATGTTATGAACAAAACCCTCTCTTTGTTTTTCAAAATTCCTCTTTAATTGATCGTAATAAGTGCTGCAAAGTTGTGACTAAAACATGAAATTATTAAATCATTCAAACCCTGAAAATAGGCCACAAAGATGAATTTGAATCTCTCAAATTATAACCGTTGTTGCAAAACTGAGAGAGGTTTTTGTGAATGATTCTGTTGTGGACAAAAACCTCTTTTCTTTTTCCTTAATTCATTTCCATATCCTTGCAATCTTCTCCCAATGATAATGACAAAAATAGGAAAAACAGAGCTGCTACAGGAATCTCCTCATGAAAATATTTGACAAAGGACTAAAAAATGAGAGTTAGATTATAAATAAAAACTTGGAATAAACTATTATTATAAGTTTTTGAAAGCTTAAATATGTACTTATTAACTAATAAACCCAAAATACAAACCTTAAAACTAAAATAATGAAATAATTCAACCATTAAAAGCATTAAATCCAACCAAAATGATTGATTGTCCAAAATTCTTAAAATCAACATAAAATGTAAAATCATTTTAAACCAACTGTTAAAAATTAAGACAAAAAGAACAAATAAACTAAGAACAATATCTAGTTATAACAGGTCTTAAACAAAATTTTAATATAAATTTGGGGATAGGTATCATTAAAAAAACTACTTTTTTTGTTCGTATTTCCGACATATCTCCTTGTGTTTTTACTCAAATTTCGATAGGGGGAGATCGTTGGATGCGGTATTAAATTCTGTATTAAATGAGTACCCACTTGGAATATTTTGATGGGACCCTTTACCCCAAAAGCAAGAAATATCTGAAGAAACGTGATGATGATCATCACATTTTTTTAGGCATTTCTTGTTTTTGGGGTAGCAGGGCTCGTCAAAAGTATGCCGAGTGGGTACTTGTTATAGAAGATTTCACCACACTAGGTGAATCACACATTGTATGGCTTTCCCCTATCTTGCTGCAGACTCATTATTCCCTATGGACCATTTATTGTCTTTTGATGTATCATTGACCATCCCTAAAACATTAGAAAAATGATATATGCGTCCTTTTCCCCAATAACCGCGTACATAAGTGGATATTCCCTATATAGTCGTGTACATCGGGATGTGTACATAATACAAAAATGTTGGACCGTTCCTTGTCTTGAATCCGACTCATATGACTCATGGCCTTCCATATACCTTGAGATCGCTCGGATTCAACCCTTCATTGTCCCTTGTGAAGCTATATAAGGAACCCCTTGGTACATTAAAGGGGGGGGTTATAAGAGAGAATTGAGAGTACCGAAACTATATTCCATTGTTGCCAGAACTATACTTGAGTCTGCATCCCTTTGTCCCTTTGGAGCACTGTTGTGTTCTTCCCAAGCTTGCCTTTGTTAGTGAGCTTGCTATCGGAGTGATGGAGGATTGAGGTGGTGGAGGCCCAAGTGGGGGATTCAGTTTCTCTGGTTTGCAGACGTGCCGTCAGAGGTTGTCACTTGTAATCTCTGATTCATATTAATAGAAATATCTTTTCCTGTCCAGTAATGTGTATTTGAATGAATGTTGCATCCATTGGAATATGTCAAATGCTTATACATTATTGATTATATATGCTAGAATAGATCTAACACCATGAAGTATAGTATGCTTGTATTGCTTACTTGTTGTTGAGGACGTGCTATAACAATTCAAGCTGAAGATTGGAAAGCTCAACGGGGATCTACTTCAACCGTACGAAATAAGGTATGAGGTTCGATCCTTTAGTGTTATATGTTTTTATTTCTACTGCATATTGGGAAAGATTGATTTCTGGAGTCTAGCTTTCTATTGTGGTACCCCAAGCCATAGGAATTTCTCTCCGTAACAGAATTGGTGACTCCGCAGGGGATGTTCCTTGTTTTTTTTGGGGGTTGGGGGCACAATGGGCTTGATATTATTGATTTGCTCTCTATTTCTCTCTGTTTCTGTGTCGCATTTTATAGTATGTTTGTCCATTGACACTCCCCTTTATTGGTTTGGCCTTGACCTGATTTTTACCACTGCCTTCTCTGTATACGTGGGTTTTTGGACAACAATTGCATACATACGCGGATTGTTGGCCAAAAGTCGTGTACATACGCAGCTGTTCTTTATACAGTCACGTACATCCTCCCTTTTGGTGAGTCTGATGTTGTGGGAAGTTGCTGGGTGGGTTGTGAGTGTGGTTGGGTCTTCCTTGGGTCTGAAGTTGTCTGTTGGATGCTTCTTTTGTGACCAGAGATCGTTCGTGCTTATCTCATGTATCACATCTATACTGGCATATAGGTTAGGTTCACCACCGTTTGCATTTTGCATGACCTTATGACCATGTCACTATATCCTTAGGTACGAACCCACTCTATCATGTCACGGAACCTTCTTGCTGCTATAGAAGTGGCATGATGTGAGTGGTAGAGACTCACCTCACATGGGTACCCTAGTTAGCGCCTTATTTGCATTTGGTGCCCATGCCGATGTTCCCCCTATAGGGTGTGGGAGTCCATTGTATAGTATGGCCATGACATTTAGCAAGAGCCTCATACTCCTCTTGATCTTATGCTGGCCTGTATCCCCTCGGACTCCCCTTATATCGAGTTGTGAATGCATTATCATGAGCTTTGCCTATCTTATTGAGCTTTATGCTGGCTCCCCTGACATTGCGTTTCGGCCATATAGCCCGAGCTTGTCTCATGTCTAGCCATGCAGAGCCTTTATTTATATCTTTCGCAGCTTGATTCCCTTTTTTACAGGGAGGGGATTTTCCCCCAAGTGTCGATATCCTACACATGTATCCTTGCATTGAGCATAGGTAT
The DNA here is from genome assembly GCA_001517045.1 of Pseudotsuga menziesii. Taxonomy (NCBI): domain Eukaryota; kingdom Viridiplantae; phylum Streptophyta; class Pinopsida; order Pinales; family Pinaceae; genus Pseudotsuga; species Pseudotsuga menziesii. Next base: position 136,639 of record LPNX011218524.1, read on the forward strand.
GTTCCACTACTTGGAACTAGTTTGTTTGCCTTTATGACACTCGTCTCCTCCTAGTTTGTAACTATAAAGCTAGTTTATTCTTTTTTCAAGATTTTCAAATAACTGAAAAAGACCAAAAAAAAATAAAAAAACCAAAAATCTGGACAAGAAAAGATATTATCTTTGGCAGCTGTCGAGTCGTGTCGCCTTCGAACAGAGCACTGTATATCACATCCATTGGTTGGGTTATAGTTTGACTTTAGGAGCTGTACTCGTTATCTGAGTTTTATCTCCACCAACTGGTTAAGCTTCCAGTCCCTATGGAGCCTCTATTTGATGTCTCCTGCATCATAGAGATGTCCCAGTTTTTATATCGAGTCTATGCTGCTTTCATTCAGTCACCATATTCCGTTATGCACTTGTTCGAAGGAAGTTGAAACCTGAGTCAGCCATTCCTCAGTTATCTTGACTTTGCATGTCGGCCATTCCCGGTACAGTTACTGGTTCGTGCACCTTATGATCGAGTTCTTCCATATTATACAGCCTTGCTGAGTACCTCGTGTTGGATGATGGGGGATGCCTTAATGCCCTCCTTCCAACGGATTTCATCCCATCGACTTTAGATAATTTATTCTGGGATTGGAGTCTAGAGTCATTTTGAGTGCCTTGAGACTTGCAGTCATCAGTGGCAGGTTCTCTCGCCATCGATAGTTTTGGGAATACATCAATGTCCCCTGATCGATGGATTCTCTCAAGTGTTCGACCTCAACACATTTATTCACACTTGTTAGTTTGCACTCTAGTGCCTTGATTCCCATTTTCATTATTGGTGGGTGATCTTGCGTCTGTTAACGGTATACATCAATGACTGGTAATCAGACGATGGACTACTATGTTTGACCTCAACACCTCTATTCGCATAGTAGGACATGTACTCGTAGCGGTTTGTGTAGAAGACCTTCC